>WKFP01015267.1:1494911-1531838 GCA_011057875.1 Pterocles orientalis | reverse complement strand
GCTGAGCTTTCCAAACAGAGGTGACAATTACTTTATTTCTGCACTGTTAATCCCACACACAGTGGAAACAGCACGCTTTATGTTTTGGTTTTTTTTTGGGGGGGGGGGTTCTTTTTTTTTTAAATTAAGTTAACATATGTAGTCAGCTTTAAAATGTGTATCATGAAGTTGCCATTGTGGTGTTTTTTCTGCCAGCTTTCTTGTACTTCCAGGTAAATTCTGTTCCCTTTAAATATGAGAGGGTGGGTGGGAAATCCGGGTAAAACCTGAAGAACAAAATTTAAATCTGCATTGTTTTACCCATCAGCAACAGTAACTATGTCAGTTCATTTTAGAACCCAGATCCACACAGAAGAGTGAAAGCAGGCTTAGTCTCCAAGTTTTGTACTTGCACCCCAGAAATTGGGGAAAAAAACCTACACAGTCAACATAAAGCAAGCACACCGGGCACACACCAGACCTGTTGTTTGTTTCTAAATATGACCTGGTTTTGGACAGGAACCACCTTTGAAATTTGAGATGAAAGAAACAAAAGAAGAAATGAGACACAAGCCTGGAGATCCTGCCACACAAAAGGGAAAAGGGCAGCAGAGGCAGAGCTCAAGGATCAGATTATTTTAGCACTAATCTAGACAAAAAATTATCTGAGTACAGACTGTCACACAGAGGCATACCATATACATGAACAAGTTGTGAATATTGCTTTAAAAGTCCAGTACTGAAGAACTGTGCGTCCGTCTATCAGTCGCTTCATCTGTGCTACACTATTAGCGCACTGGCAGGCAATGTTATGAGTTTGCTGGGAGAGCTCTCAGTTACACGATGGCCTCCCTTCTAATTTGATTCCTCAGACTTCCGGAGGGACAAATGAAAGCCTAATTTTAGACCTCTCATCTGTTTTTGATATTAAAGAAATAGATAAATATGTCAAAAGTCTTCTGGGTCGCACATTGTTCAGGGACCTCAAGGGAGACTTCAGTTTGTCACACCCAGTCAAAACTGGACAGATGCTCCCAAAGAGAAGGAATTTTATACCAATTTTCCTTTTATTTTTTCAGACTGAGACTTTCCCCCTACTTTAACAAGCAGGGTTATCCTCAGAAAGCCAGTTTAGAGCAAAGCAGGTTCATGTCATGCTCTTTTCTCTTTCAGCTTGGGCTTCAGTTCTTACTTGTAGTATCGAAAGTTTTTGTTAGGACTAGTAGGTTTTTCAGCACTCGCAACTGCATGAAATAGCTGGCAAAGCACAAAGCATCTGAACTCCTGCAACTCCTCAGCAAGGCTAGCGAGGCACTTCTTCTTAGTGAAACCTTCACAAGAGTTGGTGGCAGTGGGAAACTGCTCCTACTGCCCTATCTCACGTTCCTCAGCTCCCAGGTTAGTTATGTTTTTCTCTCCCTTTTGGGGGGGTCTCCCCATACACGCTGCCCTGTGGTTCACGCTCCTGCCTGCCAGCCTCTCTGTGCCAGGGCTAGAAAAGGCTGAGGGAGCAGAGGCGGCATCAACACCCCTGTCCCTTCTGACAAGTGGGATGGTGGAAATTCAGCTCTGGACCCAGAGGCGACTCAGGGGTGCATGGCTATTGCTGTCTAAAGGGAGTCTGTGCACCATGGCTTTCTCCGTGTGGGCAGGGGAAGCAGCGCGAGACACCCAGCTGCGAGGGGGCACCCGACTTTCCGCCCCTGAGCCTCACAAAGGAAAAAGGCAGACTGGGGAGTGGGGAAGGGGGATGCTAGTCAGGCTGCTTTGCCTACCTCTGCCTGGTGATGAGGTTGATGTAGTGCCTCAGCGCCGAGTAGTATCTGGCCATGTCCTCTGCGGGGGCATCCTCGCCGGGACTGTCCGGTTTGGAGGGGTACGCCTCTGCCAGCGTCCCCAGGCAGACCAGCAGCGACAGGGTGAAAGTCAGCACCGACACCCACAGCCTCACGGTCCCCTGCATCTGCACGCCGGGGTGGCGGGAGGAGAGCTGCCGTCAGCACCTGCCCCGACGGCGGCAGCAGCGCGGCCGCCCCAAAGCGCTCCGGCCCGGCCAGGGCCGCCCCGCGCCCTCCGTCCCCGTCCCCGTCCCCATCCCCGTGCCCGCCCCGTCGCGACACTTACGGCGGCGGCTCAGCGGAGCGGCTCTGGGCTCGTCTCGGCTCTTCTACCCGTGGGTCGGGGCTCCAGAGTGCGGGGCTCCCCGCCTCGCCGGGCTGTTTTAAGGCTTCCTCGGCAGGCAGGAGGGGCCTTGGCCGATCACGCCTCGCCGGCTCTGGTCTCCCCCTCCTGCTCCGCCTGCCCCTGCCCCGGGAGGGGCACCGCGGCCGGGCGGGGCCGGGAGGGACCGAGGGGGCGGGTGCGGCCGCCGACCCCCCTCCCGCAACCCGTGCACCGCCCCCTCTGGTCCCCGTGGAGCTGCCGTGCTGCCAGGTGCCCGCTGAGCGAGTGTGGGGAACGAGTTTACCCGACTCCTGTGTGGCACCGGAGGGATCTCAAGCTTGGGCACCGAAAACGAAGTCAAGAAAGCAGGTAAATCGGTTTGGGGCAACCGAAAGTACCAAATCAGTGCCACTGGCTCAGACATCATACCGACTAAATGGGTAAATCTTGAGGGTTAACTCCCGGGAGGAGCAGCGGCAGAGCTGCAGAAATGAAATCGTACCTCCCGCCCCGTCCACCCTCTGCACCCCTGCCCAGGGCTGCCTTCTGAGGGGCTTTTTTAAAGTGAATTTACTCTGGTTTATTTCCATGCCTGAGCAACACGCCACAGAAAACAGCTCACCAATCCAATGGGGTCACGACAGCCTTTCTAGTAGCGGTCCTGACACGAGGGAGCCACTGCTGAATGTAGGACACGGCAACTTCTCCCAGCAACATGGGACCACAAGAACTGATTCGGCCAAAGTGCCACATTTAGGTGTCTATCTAAAGTTGTCCAGACCTAGAGTCAGTGAGGAGAGATGGGCATGCTGACAGCAACATGATCCCTCGTCCAACAGAGCTCGGAGATAAGCAAAGAGGGCACATTCCAGCGACATACCATTCTCCACTGATGACAGCAGCAGCCTGCGCGACCAGGCTAGGTGAGACACCTGACTACCAGAGTGCCTGAAGTTGAGGAAGATTAATCCAACCCAAACAAAGTTTCAGAATCTGTTCAAGAGTTTGGTGGAGCTGGAAACTATTCATATGTATTAGTAGAATTAAATTAATTCTTTAGAAACAGGTAATTTGATTAGCATCTTGATGACCGATGAGTAATTCCAGTTGGAATGACAAATCATGACTCTGATCATATCTTATTTTTACTTTAAATTGAAGGTAAAATAACAACCACCCAAGTAAGAACATTAGGCATACTGACAGAAAACTTTAATACAAATTCTATAATTTTATCACACATATAATACTGTAAATGAAGTTATTAATTTCTGTAGTTATTACCATATACAGTTATTGCTTTTATAATAATCCAGCATATTCTGAAAAACAATATTCAATTTGCAGGAGCAAAGGAAGAAATCGTTTTCATCACTCCAGAAACAGAATCTCAATATTATCTAAAAAAAAACCCCTATCAAATAAATGGCTCTTGCAGCGTGCAAGTAAGCTCACTGGACTATGTCCATTTCAAGCTATGAAAGAAACAAAAATTCCAAAGCTCTTAATGTCAAGAGATATTTTGAAATCTTCATGACTCCATAGTGCATTGGCCCCAAACCTTACAGCAAGATTACAGGCTGCCTTTTATCACATACTGAGTGAAGAATTTCAATGTGTGTGAATAATTTTCCATGCCACAGCCAGTAACTCCAGCTCCTAATTTCAGCAGATCTGTGTGTAGGGTGACATCACATCCTACAAAGTGGCCTTACTGCATCCCCACACTCTCAGTCCTTCCACCAGCAGCACTCCTGTATGTTTTTTGTCCTCACATTGGCTCGACAGAGGCAGTTGATGTGACAGCCTGATATCTGTGACACTGCAGATGCCCTGAAGAGCAACTGGCTCCATTACTTTCCCTTTGCCACGCTGAATCCAATAAACTGCCTAATCCAAGGTTTGCATTGATCCAGTTTATCAGCTTTTATGGGGTGGAGGGGACAAGCAGTGACAGCACTGGAGACTGAAGCATCTGGGAAGGTGTGCCACGATGGCAGCTCTCACCAGCTTCAGCCTGAATCTGCCGCAACCATCTCCGGCTCATAGGACTGGGGGTGACTTCCTTTCACTTACAACTAAGATTGCTTCTCTCCCATTAGCACCACTATTTTTATACTATCAATCTTCAAGGCAGTTCAAAGAAAGAGGAATAAGCTAAGACTAGCAAGCAGAGCAAAACAAACATGAAGCCTGGCTTCTACACACTTACTTGGGCTATAAGGAGGCACCAACATTCCCCATCAGGAGTATGTCTGTACTGCTTCACACAGCAGCATGTCAATGCAGCCGTCTCTTGGCACAGCCCACCACCCGGGCAGTTGGCTGCAACATCTCCAGAAACCCTGGATGAGTCCCTGCTGTTTTCCTAGCAGTGAGGTACGAGCAGCCAGCTGCTCCCTCCAAGGAAAAGATTAATGAATCTTACCTGCTAAGTCCCTCTACAAAATGCTCTGTCAGGAGCAACAGCTCCTCACAAAAATAAAGCAGTGACCACACTAATAGTCGGTTTGCCTCACAGCATGAGGAGGAGTAAGGGAAGCCCTCTCTCTCATCCAGAAGGAGGAATCAAATTTGCCTCCCTCCCAGTTTCTGCAACTGCAGGCTGCTTGGCAGGAACTGTGAAGAGGTTTTTTCCCCTTGGCATCACGACCCCAGCCAACTCATCTGTTGTACCTTACCTTTGGATGAAATAGTGTCTCCCAGCTTGTGCTGGGTTTGGACTCACACCCCCACTCTGGGTGGCCTAAAGGTTCATGAGGTGTCAAACTTTATCACTCTCACTGCACCTCCAGAGTAATGCTTCTTTCTGTACAGTTACAGCATTTGATCTGGGAAATCCAAAACATTGAACCCAAAATTTTGATCCATATGAAAGCAAATTTTTAAGTGGGATGCAATGTCTTAGGAAGAAATTATCCCTGTATTAATTCCTGCTGATGGTTTAAGGGGCAAGAGAGGTGCTCTGAGCATCCCCACAAAGGCTATGGTTCTGGAAAGACACTCTGCCCCCCCCCCCAGTGCCTGTTTTTGTAACAGTATTTAGGCACTGCTCAGCTCCAGCGTATGTCCCATTTCATCATTTAAGTTGAAGAGCATACCTCCGAGCTTTCTTGAGTCCAAAAACTTTCAAGTTTGGAGCCATTCTGTAAGTTATTAGCAAAGTTTCCTCTCTCTTCTTCTGTTTTTAAAAGCTTACAAGTGATTTCCAGAGTCAAGGTCTCCTGCAGATTTGATGATGCCCGTTGGTAATCACTCCACATGGATACTTGCCCAGCATTGCTGTCCTTGCACAAAGCAGGCAGGCATTTGTGTCCTGGCAAATGGCAGAGCCACACTTTCCACAAGCAGCTTTACGAGGGGTAATAAAGGTGAAAAAGAAGGTGGAGTGGGTAGTTGGAAAGAAATGAGTAAGACTCAGAAGAGCTGATGAAGAAAGTCGGGAAGAACTGAATGAAGTTGAACAATGCAGCCTGGGAGAGAGAGCAGAAGGACAGAAACATAGCTCAGGAATGGCAGCACTTAGATATTCACATTTTTTCTTTGACAAATATTATGGACTTGCAGATGTGCAACTGCTAGCTACACTATAGCTAAGCAATCAAGAGCTTGAAGAGTATTTAACTACATACAGAGAGAAATACGGGAGTTTCAAAGCTCTGAACAGGTATCACAGGCACACAACCAATGGGAAAAATGTGAAAAGGAACATGACAGTCAAATTTTGCCTACATTTTAATGTCACGACATTTAAAGATCCAATAGACAGCTGTTTAGCCTACGAATTCCAGACTACATTAAGGCTTCCAAGATATCAACATACTAAAAGAAACATGATACTGTTCTTCAAGCGGCATAAATATGAAATAATATTCAAGTCATTTATTAGTGGCAATATATAAGACTGCATTAAACAGAGGCGTGATATTTGCATTAATTAAAATAAAAATTAGTGTGATTAACTTGGGACAGAATATTATTTATAGCATGCTTTCTCTGATAGTCATGGAATTGAAGCTGTTCTTTATTATCACAAATACACATACGTCATTTTCTCACTGAATCAAAGTGAGGTTATGTGCCCCAGTGATGCTAAGCTAGCCTTCCATAATAGCCCACTAATAGCCCTTGTTTTAAATACAAGAAAAAGATCAATGTCCTAGTAGAGGGAAAGTGTTAAAAATTGGAGCCCCTGGAAGAAAAGATTTATGTGGTACTAGAGACCTGAAAATGGCAGATTTTATCAGCTGATGTTGCCTGTGCTCTTGCAGTTAAAATGTCTCACTAAAGGTTTCCATAGCTGATCAAACCTTCCAGAAGTGCTGAATCTTTAGGACTGGAAGTTCAGTCAGATAAGCACTGTATAATTACTCAGTAGTCACATGAATTTATCTGAACCAATTTGGACAGAAAATGGGGCTGTTAATCTCACAAAATCAGGCTCTCACACACTTTACAATATTGCTGATTTCAGTCTGCTTAGCAATACTTTCAGAAAAGCTTCTCATTGTGCTTTGATACATCACACCAGTACCCACATTTCCAAACTTTTATGTGTCCCTTTCCGTACTTTCTTTGTACATGCCAGTAGGAGTTGAAGAGAACACCCTCTAATCCTAAAGCAACCACCCCTTCCTGCCAGCTCAGCAGGGGTACTGTTTTCAAGAGGCATCCTTGCAAGTCCAGCAAGCATTAGGCAGATTTTTAGTACTCCACCAAAAAGCAGGGCTCTTTGTAAGTACAAACTACATGAAAATATAAGAGAAAAGAAAAACCTAATGGATCAAACCAAAGGCCCATCCATCCTGTCCTTAATGGCATCTAGAAGGAGATTCTTAACTGTCAGAATAGGAAAAGCACATTACATTACTTTCCCACTACACTTTTCCCAACCTCTAGAAAATTGTGGCTTAGGGACTTCCTAACTATCAGTTGAGGATTTGTGTATTACAGTAAATTTTGAGCATTACCAGCCTCCTGGGCAGAGTCCCACAGCATTCTTGCTGTAGATTACAGGACAGGAATGGAAGTCATCAGCTGGCACTGCCCTTCCCTCTGTTACAGCTTTGACATGACTGCCTGCTCCTGGATGCCCCCTCTTCCCACAGCATCTGGACACTCTGACACTGGTGCCCAGGAGATGGTGGTATTCACACAGCAAGGCGGGGAGCGCCTTCACATGCCGTGGCAGCACCACACCACAAGCACTGAGACACCACACCAAGCCACAGACCTGTCTGCGTGGCACCTCCTGCCCTGCAGCAGGGAAAGGGAAAGAGAAAGGCAACTCTCCTTGATGTGAATGACTTCTACTGGTGCACAAATGGGTCCCGTACAACTACTTGACAGTAAGCTGCAGACCCGAGATGTAATACAAATGAATTCTTGGCTATTTAAAGCGACATTGTTCATAGCTTCACATCAAAGGCCCTGCAAGCATTTGACTCAAGTCACAGCAATATATGACTGGAAACCAGAAAATTAAAACCTGGTTTCAGTGAAATATTGTAATGAAAGTTGTTGTTTTTCTTTTCTTCAGAGAGACTTCTGAAATGCTGCAACAAGGTCAGAGAGGCATCAGCAGTTGTGCTGAGGACACATGGTACAATGCCATTTTGATAGGAACACGGTGATACCCAAGTAAGCAACAAAACCAAACCCAGTATTTGCAACTGTAATGACAATTTGTTTTGCTATACCTTCTTCCCTTTCCCACTCCCTCAGGACAACAGAAAACCAAAGACAGACTAGTAGGATGGAGATCAGAATGCTATCTCTGGCAATGTGTCTGCTGCTGAGATCAAAGTCAGTAAGGAGCAGCTTACAAGGAGATAGTGGTTTAAGGCAAGTTAATCAAGTGTTTATATCAGAAACAAAACTTTCTCCACACTGAAAGAAAATTATTTTTCATGCGTATGAGACAAGGAAGTTGGAAACACTGTCGTGACTGAAAGACAACCAGAATTACTAGAATTAACCTTTCTCTGCTTCACTGTACGTCTTGACTTCAATCCTGTTAAAGAGAGAAATGGGACAAAAAGTAAGCAAAGTCCAGACAGACTACACTGTAAGATTGTGACTCTGCCTGAAACCGAAACAAGACTTGCCTGAAACATAAGAGAGATCAGAGGCTGACGGGATTGTGCCAAGCACTGAAGAAATCCAATCACACTTACAAGAACTGTCACACATCTTACCTGCAGGGAGGAAATCAGAGAGGTAGATAGAAGAAACACAGATGCGAAAGCTTCTGAAAAACCCTGATATGTGTGCTCATTCACAGAATATTACCATTTATTGATATGTGTAGAGAAGGGAACTCATCTACATCCAAGGCACTGGAGCTGAAAAACATCCTTATGCTTAAAATGTGGATATTATATGGAAAAATCATAGAACTGTAGAATCATAGAATGGTTTGGGTTGGAAGGGAACTTAAAGATCATCTAGTTCTAACTCACTTGCCATGGACAGGGATACTTTCCACTAGATCAGGTTGCTCAAAGCCATCTTCTCTCCTAGCAGATTCACAGTCAGAATCACTTTTGCCTCCTGTCCTGCAACCTTGACACAGCTGAGAATTAACTTTATCCTGGATGGTTTCATAGTTGCATATGCATAGAATGCTTTATTGCTTGTCATGGCACGTAGCACAGGAAACCTTAAGTGCCAAAGTTGCAACACTTTTAAAAAGCAGATCTAAACTTGAAGACGGGGTGATTGATTAATTACATGGTAATACAGGATGCTATTTGCCTCTGCCAGCTTTGGATTTCCAGAAAGTAGGCTCCTGCTTTAAGAGTTGGTCCAGGCTCTCCTTACGGTCAGAAAGAAAAAAAGAAAAAAAGAAAAAAAAAAAAAAAAAGGCAGGCAGCTGCAGAGCAATTCACCTAAGTGTCCATCACAACTGGGACCCCACAAGGAGATGCTCCTCTCTTCCCGTCGTCTTGAAACATAGACATCATAGACTACCCAGTCATGCACAAAGAAACCAAGGAACAAACCACACACTGGTGACAGGGAACCCTTCATCATCACAAGGGCTTGGATACCACAGAGGACCACAACAGTTGTCCACATTAGAGATCATTTTTTGTTTATACCGTGACATTCACATTTAAAATGACAGGCCTGGGATTTAGGAAAGGGTCATACACTTAAGATAGCGTCATACTGACTGTACTGGTCTCACAGAACAGGGACACATGGAAATGTCTTGATACATTCCCAAAAAAAGTCCAAATGGTTTTAGCTGTGCACCGGCCTTATGCAGTTTGACTGTGTCTTAGCTAACTGCTTTTCACTGCTATTAAATGGATGAATGCCATCAAATAAACTCAGTGTTCAGCAATCAATTAAATAATTCTGACATTAGGAAATAAATGTTTATCCATTATTCTGTGGGTTTTTTTCCTTGCACACTGGTGCAGTTCGGAGCAAAAGAGCATGATAGCTGTAAGGGCAGGCATATTTTATGTGTGACAAGCATAACAAGAATATGGCATTGAAACATACCTTCTAAAGTTCTTACACTGTTAAAACTAATTATGTATTTCATATTTTAGTTCTTATTGTCTCCTCTTAGTCTACTCACACAACTCTCTGTCAGGGACTACAGTCTTTGAATGGAACTAAATTCTGGGAAGCATCAGTGCAGGTCAGATGAAGGCATCAGCTGCAGGCTAGAAGACACAGGCAGCATGCTGCCAGCTGTGCTACACGTACAATACTAGGGCTCTGATGATAGCTGGAGGGATGGTCTACAGAGAACCCAGCAGATCGGGTGTTGACCCTGCTCAGATTTTCATAGAATCATAGAATGGCTTGGGTTGAAAAGGACCATAGTGATCATCTGATCTTAACCCCCCTGCTCTGGGCAGGGTTGACAGCCACTAGAGCAGGCTGCCCAGGGCCCCATCCAGCCTGGCCTTGAACACCTCCAGGGATGGGGCATCCACAACTTCTCTGGGCAACCTGTTCCAGTGCCTCACCACCCTCACAGTGAAAAATTTTCGCCTAATATCTAACGTAAATCTCCCCTCTCTTAGTTTAAAACCATTCCCCCTCATCCTGTCACTATCATCTCCTGCAAACAGTCGCTCCCCCTCCTGTTTATAGGCTCCTTTCAAGTACTGGAAGGCCACAATGAGGTTGATGGATTGAGAAGAGCCCTGAAGAGAAGGACTTGGGGGAGCCGGTTGATGAGCAGCTCAGCATAACCCGGCAATGTGCACTGGCAGCCCAGAAAGCCAACTGTGTCCTGGGCTGCATCAAAAGAAGCACCTGACCTCGAGGGAGGTTATTCTCCCCCTCTACTCCACTCTCCTGAGACCCCACCTGGAGTACTGCGTCCAGCTCTGGAGCCCTCAGCATAAGAAAGACATGGACCTATTAGAGCGAGTCCAGAGGAGGGCCACAAAGGTTGTCAGAGGGCTGGAGCACCTCCCCTATGAGGACAGGCTGAGAGTGTTGGGGATGTTCAGCCTGGAGAAGAGAAGGTTCTGGGGAGACCTTACAGCAGCCTTCCAGTACCTGAAGGGGGTGGGCCTACAGGAGAGATGGGAAGGGACTCTTTATCAGGGAGGGTAGTGATAGGAGGAGGGGTAGCAGGGTTTAGCTGAAAGAAGATAGATTTAGATTAGATATTAGGAAGAAATTTTTTCTTGTGAGGGTGGTGAGGCACTGGAACAGGTTGCCCAGAGAAGTTGTGGATGTCCCATCCCTGGAGGTGTTCAAGGCGAGGCTGGATGAGGCTTTGAGCAACCTGGTCCAGTGGAGGGTGTCCCTGCTCATGGCAGGGGGGTTGGAACTCAGTGATCATTAAGGTCCCATCCAACCCAAACCATTCAGTGATTCTATGAGTCTATCAATCTATGAAACAGCCTCAAGTTGGGCTAAGGGAGGTTTAGATTGCATAGTATGAAAAATTTATTCACTGAAAGGCTGTCCAGGGAAGTGGTTGAGTCACCATTCCTGGAGATATTTAAAAGACATGTAGATGTGGCACTTAAGGACATGCTTCAGTGGTGGACCCGTAAGTACTAGGTCAGTGCTAGGTTACCAGTTGGACTCAAATGATCTTAAAGGTCTTTTCCAACCTAAAATATTCTTTTATTCTAAATCTATGGTAAATAGGGCTAACAATAGTCAGAAAGACATTTCAAACATAAAGGGAGCAAAAATAAATCCTAACAGTGGAACTGGAAATCATAAAATTGCCAAAAATAATCCAGAAAAGGCAGAAGTGTTTAACAAATAACTGTTGTGTGTTTGGCCAAGGATCAGATGATGTGATCATTTCATAAGAAAATCACAGAACAATTTTCACTCCAAATGTGCATCAGAGGGATGTCAAATAAGAGCTACTAACTTTAGATATATTTATAGCACTGTCTCAAAACAAGCATATGTGTTTAAAAGGAGCTATGTGAAAACCCCTCCAGACCATTCGTGTTGATTCTTCAATAAGTCTTGTAATACCAGAGAAGTTCCAGAAGTAACACCAGTATTTAAAAAAAAAAAAAAATTACGAGAGAATAAATGATACAATTCAGGTAATTAAAGATTGTCAGACTGACTAACACAAATCCCAGGCAAAATAAAGGAATGGCTGATACAGGACCCAATTAATAAGGAATAAAATGGGGGCGGTATAATTATTATCACTCAGCAGGGATTTTTGGCAAATAGATCCTGTCAAACTAACTTGATATCTTTCTCTGATGAGATTACAAATTGGCTGATAGAGGTAATGATGTCACTATATTTGGGCTTCTACAAGACATTTTATGCAGTCAGTACCATATATTGCAAAAAACGTTGATTAAGAATGCTGTGAATCAACACTGCACACATTAAATGGATTAAAACTGGCAAGCAGTTACATACCAGAACATCACTGTAAAGATGTGTGTTTTTAGTGGGGTTCAGTGGGGATCCAGTCCTACATCAGCTAACTTTTTTGCCCAAGATTCAAAAAGGAAGGATAAAGTCATCATCGATGAGCACTGTAGATAACACAAAGACTGTGTGAGAAGTATATAATTAAGATGATAGATGGCTGATGCAGAGGGATTCATAGTTCTTTGTGATGCATCAGATGTGATGTATGATACTACTGCACATCAAAAAATACACACATGCTTTCTCACACATATACATAAATCAGCAGGATGGCGCAAAGTGGTGAACATAAAAGCAAACATTTAATACTTAGCTAATTTTTACCTCATGACAAGGTGGACAGAATAAAAGAAACATAGTATTAAGACCAGCTGGTGGTTATATGTCTGGAAAAAAAAAAGGAAGGAGGGCAACTCTAGGGACTCAATTTGGAGAAACAGTGTCCCTTATGAATATATCTCATCCAAGCAGGAATGTAACTTTCAGGAAGGAACATGTGTTCTCAGTTCAGTTCTGTGGCCAAAAAAAGGAGTCCCAGTTCTCCTAAAAAGATGAGGAGCTGGTCCTGCTTTTGCACTGAACATTGATGTAATCACAGCTAGAATATCATGCCCTGGAAAGGACATCGATAACTGAGAGGGATCAGGGCAGCGCTGAGAAAGATTAAAGAAAAAGAGGAAGCATCTGTTAGTAACACTGCAGGAACTCAATCTATTCAGTTAATGAAAGAAAAGGTTAAAAGGTAATTTGATGAGTTTGTAAGTACTTACAAGGGAATAGGACTTTGCTGATGGGTTATTCAGTTCAGCAAAGAAAAGCAAGTAGGTGAAAGTTAAGGCTGGAGATATTTACAATGGAAATGAGATGCAAAATCTGGTTTTGGTAGAAAAGAGTCTTTGAAGTACATTATCTGTCAATGGCAATTTTTAAACAAAGACTGAATGTTGTTCAAAAGCCTGGACTCTAGATCAAACACAAATCAACTTAGGAGAGTCCTACAGTCTGACCTACTGTGTATTGGCCTAGGGATGTCTCCCTGAGTCTGCAGAGCCTGAAACAAGAAATCAAAGAGATTGGCACTGCCACCAGGCTCAGTAATGTTAGTGCCAACGCTTGCTGAGCTGGAGTACTAAGTGCAACATCAGCAGAAGGTTGTAAATCTGATAGTAGGAAAAAGAAGCAGACATTCATGCTCCTGCAGGTGTATTGTTGTTGGCTGTTGGAGCAGTGAGCTGCTGGAGACCAGTGACCTACCACCCCGATGAGGTGACACAGCATGCTGGGGAAAGGAATAAAGCTATAGAATTGGATTCAGTGATTCCTAAGACCCCAAGATGGTTTATCCCTCCCTGGAAAGCAATGTTACAATGAGGCACTCACCCTTACAAATTCCATTACAAGAGCTGTGAATTCTGGATGCTAAATCCTATGTGCTTACTATCAACACTATCCTCATAGTACAAGTGTATAAGGAAGGGAAAATACTGTTAGCCTTGTGAGAATGACATGCAGCAGATAGACAAAGAGGAAGAACCCTAAACCAGTCTATAAATTACAAAAACATTTTTTTTCATTTTCTATCAAAAGGTACATGCACTGAAACATGTAGAATTATGTTTGCAGAAATGGTACGAACACAGGAATCATGGGGAGAGAAACAAAAAGCAGTAAAAGAAGCAATTCTTAATAGAAGCAATTCGTAGTAAAAGGAAAAGCCGTATCTAAGACTGTGTTGTGTGGCCTATAATTCAAGATTTAATCTGAATGTGCCAATTTCCTTCACAAAACAATAGGTGATATTCTAAGCTGTCATATTAAATGGAGGAAAAATATTATCTGCCACCCACTGCACCCTGCACTTTGATAGTTAAAAACCTTCACTTTACTTGCAGTGCTTTAATTTGAGCCTTATGTTTTCAATTTCTCTCAGATCAAGCTCCTCATCTCCCTGAATTCTCCATAGATCTGAGGCTGGCTTGAGAATAACAGAGGCTATCACTCGTTGTTAACAATGGCAAATACAAAATAAGCAGGAAAGAAACACACTCTTTGCCAGGTCTTCTAATTTCAAATTTGGCTTGGTTCATGCAAGTTCAACTCAATCCAGATTTTTCTGTAAATGTAGAGGGTCCAAATTCAACAGAGAAATGTTGCTGGAACTACACAAAGAATGAATTTAACCCAGACGCTTAATGCCCATGTGCTTCTCATGTGCATGTCTCTGTTTGGTTTTGTCATGCAGGAAATGAACGCACAGATTATAAACCATCAACAAAAACATTTTATGAGGATCAGCTGGAAATTTTTGCCAGTTCTAAATACATTGCAGGTATGGGTCTTTTCAGTCAACGCATGGACTTTTTCAGCTTTTGTGCTAAACACTTCAGTGCATGGGCACAATCCAGTTTTAATTTTCACTTCTTTCCTTTGGTTCTGCTTGATGAATTATTTTCATTAAAGCCTCCCCTACCCTTGCCACAGCGGTGGTCAGTGGAACAGCTGATGTGAGCAAAATGATCACTGAACTGGTGTTCACCAGGAAGAATTTGTTTCAAGAGGGGACATTTACAGAGCAGTACCAGGCTCCAGAAACAGAGGACAAACTGAGCCAGAGGTGTCCTCCAACCCAGAAGTGTATGTCACCATGGCAGATGACCTTTTTCAGCTTCAATTCATGATGTTTGGTGTTGCAAATGCTCAGGTGCAAGCAAAAATACAGCCAAGACACAAAGATACGAAGTGAATATAGGGTAAAATCAACTAAACTCTACTGAACATATAGTTCGACTTTAGTCATGCTGAATTTGCCTACACCTTTTCTAGACTTGCGCATTGCATAAGTGTGGGCTTATCTATGCACTCTTTAGCACAAACAGTGCCAAATTTCTGCTGGATGCATGAAAGTACCATAATTTCCCTCCTATGCACAAGCTAGTTTTTTAGGCTTTTTCAGATCCTTTTTTGACATCGTTACTCTTTATCTTTGACCAAGAAGAAGAAGAAAATTTTTTTTGTAGCACTGATGCATTTAGTAGAAAGCAACTGCATTTCTCTTGCCCAATCACGCTTACAAATTACCTTCCAGTGCAGAATTTTACAAAATCAATTAACAAATAATTATTATTTTACTATTAGTACTGTCTCTTAAATGCTTAAGGCAGGGGTAAGAAAGGCTATGTTATTTAAGGAAGTGATGGATTTCCACAGTATTAACTAGTAATTCAAAGATGTGGTTCAGCTCCTTCAGGATCTAGACTGGTTTGTTAATTCTCTGAGGGACTGAGGACTGATTCGGCTCTGCGTACTAGAGTCTTTTCTTAGAACGTCCATGGTCCTCGGTCACAATTCAAACTTTGGAGAATTTCTTTATCATTCCTTTTTTAGGCTGAAAGTGTCTACAAACCTCTCTGTGGTCTGTTAAGTCTTAGAAAATATGAATGTGAGATAAGGAGGGAACATGCTGTTTTCTGTCTGTGCAGCATATGCATCTCCTCATTTTAGTTCAGTGTGGGTTAGTCAAACCTTCTCTATCATTTTTTTAGGAAGGGACTAATTTTGAGTAAGTCACACCCTTCAGGTGTCTTGCTAAACGAAAGGCTGGGGACCTGTAGATAAAACTATAGTCTCCCCACAGATGTATCTGCTATTGAGCTCCCCTGTAGTGATGCCACCCTGGGACCTCGTTATCCGCCTGTGGCTGAAAGTGGCCCTACACCGAGGCAGATGACAAACTCACATTACCGATTTCAGAGGCCACAATCTCAGAAAACAGGGTAGTGAGTGCTTGGACAGCTCCATCAATAGTCATTACAATGAGGGTACCTAACTGATTCTGGGAAATGATATTCAAATATTTAAACAAGACTCTTACCATCCATAATGACCATAAAAATCCCTACAATAAAGCACTACCAACTTGTAATTGCTGACTATATGCTGGGGTTTTCAACCGAGGCTTTTTCCTTATTTGCCTTATTATCACAAAATTGGGCAGAGATAGTTAATATAATGCACACAGAAAAACTGGACCTCGCACAGAGCAATCTGTACTTTCCTTCCTCATTTTTAGGTTTATTAGAGATAACACTAAGCAATTTCATGTTAAGGCAGAGTGAGGCATAATTGAATACATTTTCTCTCATGTTGTGCATTGTTTTATATAGCAAAAGTATGAAGAAAAGCTCTTCATCAACAAAAATAAGGATCATTTTGTTGACATCTTAAAGCCATTGCCAAGCACAGAGGCATGTGTCCACCTGCCCAAATTCTCTCTTTTTTTTTTTTTTTCTCCACATAGCTCGGACACCCATGTAGATAAGAAATAGCTTGGAAAACAGCTATGCTTGCAAAACATCTCCCAATCCAGGACAGAGAGCTGTTTACACTATAGAAATGTTTACCCAGACAAAGTTCTGTGACATTTCATTAAGACATACAGCTCATAAGCAGTAGTATCCTGCCATCTACCTGCAAGATGAATGAAGGCTGTGGTCCTGGTGCTGCAGGAACCTACTTTCACTCTTACCTTTACACCTGGGTGTGCCCTCCAATATATCCTCACTGTCTGACTTTAACAAGCAGCCTGTAAGAACAGAAGGGAGGTAGGTTTAAGTTTTTTATGTCTGCTTGCTCTCAGTCCTGACCTAAAAGGTCTCCATGTTCTTTCTGAGAGACCTGTGGAGTGGAAGGCTACAGTAGAAACCACAGGCTGCCCATGTGCTTTCTCCCCTGGACTGAATGTTTTAATCAACTTCTTAATGACAACAGTAGGGGTCCAAGGATGCAGCTGGCAGCCTGCAAGCTCTTTCTGTTGCACAACAGTATCTGCAGAACAGATGTTTTTTGATATAACGATAACAGAACATATTTATAGTGAGTGTTCCTGAGCTGTTTGCTGGATGGTAGCCCAGTGTGCTTCCAGGTCCAGCTCAAATAAAAGAGAGAAATGGAATGCTTCAGCAATGTCCACAGAAAAACACATGAACGGCCAAATCCTCAGCATGAGAAAAGAGAAGAAAACACAGGCATTTGGTCTTAATCTATGTGTTTCCATTGGGAGCTCTCTGCATCATTGTCTTAGCTGTTCCCTATACACTTTAAGCACAATTGAGTGGCTTGAGAGCAAAAACCTTCAACCCAAACAACATCTCTGTGATGCTTGGTCCAAGCCTGACACTGAGTACAGCTGCTGTTCTCTGGGTAGAGCTTTCTGAGATCCAGTGAAGAGACGCAGGCAGAAAGCAGCGAGGAGCAGGTGCTGTTTCCCTTCATTCACTAGTCATGAACCCATGATTAGAAGAGGAAAAGAAAGTTCACCCTCACAAGGGCTGCAGTAACTTGTTTTTCCTTACTCCTGACTTGAAAAAAGAGGACCTGTGCCTGAGAGGAAAGGCTGAGACAAAATGGGTAGGGTTTTTATGTGGATAAACAGTAAATAGATACGTTCCGTCTTTAGGACAGGCAGTCACTTTTCTGGAGTGCCTTTGCTGGACAAAATTATTATTTGAAAGTGACCCTCATAATCAAATGTGCAGTGCGTGTGCATCTTCCTGATCTATCTTGGCTGGTTTTCAGCCTCTTGTCTTCCTATTCTTCTTGATCTCTCTTACCTTTAGCTGCATAAACAAACACGCTTTGCCAAACACTGAGTGTCATTTCACTTCAGGGAAATATTTCTCATGTGCTTCCTATTGATTCTGTGAAGAAAAAAGAAGAGACTCTATTTTGTTTACCATCCACACACTGAATCATAGAATTGTAGAATCATAGAATGGTTTGGGTTGAAGGGACCTTAGAGATCACTGAGTTCCAACCCCTCTGCCACAGGCAGGAACACCCTCCACTAGACCAGGTTGCTCAAAGCCTCATCCAGCCTGGCCTTGAACACCTCCAGGGATGGGGCATCCACAGCTTCTCTGGGCAACCTGTTCCAGTGCCTCACCACCCTCACAGTAAAGAATTTCTTCCTAATATCTCATCTAAATATACCCTCTTTCATCTTAAAACCATTACCTGTCCTCCTATCACTACCCTCCCTGATGAAGAGTGTTTCCCCATCTCTTCTGTAGGCCCACCCCCTTCAGGTACTGGAAGGCTGCTATAAGGTCTTCCCAGAGCCTTCTCTTCTCCAGGCTGAACATCCCCAGCTCTCTCAGCCTGTCCTCATACTGGAGGTGCTCCAGCCCTCTGACAACCTCTGTGGCTCTCCTCTGGACTCGCTCTAATAGGTCCATGTCTTTCTTATGCTGAGGACTCCAGAGCTGGACGCAGTACTCCAGGTGGGGTCTCAGGAGAGTGGAGTAGAGGGGGAGAATCACCTCCCTCGAGGTCAGGTGCTTCTTTTGATGCAGCCCAGGACACAGTTGGCTTTCTGGGCTGCCAGTGCACATTGCCGGGTTATGCTGAGCTGCTCGTCAACCAGCTCCCCCAAGTCCTTCTCTTCAGGGCTGCTCTCAATCCATTCTCCTTCCAGCCTGTATTTGTGCTTGGGATTGCCCTGACCCACGTGCAGGACCTTGCACTTGGCCTTGTTAAATTTCATGAGGTTTGCATTGGCCCACCTCTCCAGCCTGTCAAGGTCCCTCTGGATGGCATCCCTTTCCTCCAGCGTGTCCACCACACCACACAGCTTGGTGTCATCAGCAAACTTGCTGAGGGTGCACTCCATCCCACTGTCCATGTCTCTGACAAAGATGTTAAACAACACCAAAAAAATTAAGTTAATTCCTCTTACAAGTATAATTTTACTCTAACAAAGTTTTCTGAAGGCTGGATAAAACTCTATTGTTTAAATTATTTAACACTAATGCATTAGCATACTAGTATGTCTGCATTAATAACATAACGGGAAAAAATAGTACATTGGACAGTAAAATGTTCTAGTAAGCTGCTAATAAAAAACAAATTAGCATAATGTAGCCATTCTAATTTAATTATCTTCAACTTTTTATAATATATAGCAGACTAAGCAAGCCTCGTTTGTTGCTTACACATACACATTTCCTACATATAAATAAATTTGACATCTGTTTATATGCACAGCTATGTTCTTTCCTAGGGATTCATACATCAAATGATATTCAAATTATATCTGGCTCCAAAAAAACTTTGCTGGGATATTCAGCAGCTAAATGAGTTCATTCAGAACTATCAGTGATCATTTTCAAACAGGAGCTACAGAAATAAGGGAATACACATATTTTGTGTGATTAATCGGGACATTTTATCTGCTAATGTTTCTTAGAATAGCTAATTGGTTTTCCAGCATCTGTGCATGGTAGATCTTGGTTAGCTGTGCATTAACAAAGGGCAACTCACTGACCCTGCACAGTCAGACATCATTATTTTCAATCAGGCCAGTCAGTTTCTAGGGTAAATTACAAATCCATCGAATATGTATGTGAGTTCTGCCAGTCAGGGAGCTCATACATTTGACCCAAATGGAGCCTCACTTGCTTTCTGGCATTAAAAGATAAAAACTGAATTGGATTTCTTATTTGTTTGATGGTGTCTTTTAGAAAAATTGACACCTGCCTTTTTGTTTGGAGAAAGCATTTTGTTCTTTTTTTCTTTCTTTCTTTCTTTTTTGGCTTAAAATGAGAAGAAAATAAACCTCTGATAATACCTGTGCGTATTGCCCTACCTCACAAAAAGATACCACTAGAAAGGGCAAGCTTAGCCTTGAATAGCTGACAGATTTGAAATAAAGTATTGCCCTAATCATCTCTTTAAAACTTGGTGTTGAGTGAAGTCAGGAATAGATTCTGGCTTGGAAGAGGCATGTCTGCCTGCAGAAGTGTGTGAAATCACCCCTTCTGCTTTCAGGTACAGTTATCTTGGTGTTTTGGCTCAAGTCAGTAAATGTAAGTTGATTGTTTCTGTTTGATTTCTTCCTAGAAGCAAACAAGTGGAAGAAATGAAAACATTATTTAGAAATGTTCAAGTCAACAGCAAAACTCCTTTTTCCCCTTCCTTTTCCCGCTTTCCCCTCATTTTCTCTCTCAAAGAATAACCAAGGAAAAAAATTGTTAGGCAAGAAATGACCAAAATCTTCTGTTTATAGTGCTAATCTTGAAATAAAAATAATAGTATTCTTGTGTTGAGTCAGCTATTTTTCCTCAAGCACCTGGTATGATTTTTTCAACACTTGGTTTAAAGTATTTACAGATTTTCTTTGAGCATATCAGGCAATGCGTGGAAAAAAATGAGGAAGATGATGTTGGTCAGTAGTCAAAAGTCTGGAAACACTGAGGTGAAGGTTTTGCTCTCTCAGCTTGGGCAAGTGCAAGACGTTCCCTTCACTTTCTCCAATTTCACAATCAGTGTAATGCAAGTGTTTGTGGCAACGTGCAATGTCTGTGTCCCCAGCATGCTTCATGTTCATGGACCCTGGAGGACAGGAGAACCAGAAACCTGAACTTTGAGTTCTCAGCCAAATAAAAGACTCCAAAGTATTATGTACGGATGCCTCAGCCGTGAGGTTATGTGCAGCCACGTGCTGCTACCATCTCTCCTGTTAGCATCCCAGAGAGAGCTATGTAACACACCAGGGAAGGAAAGACATATCACCAGCATCATAAATTATGTAGACACCTAACTCAGACATTGAGATGTCTGTGCTGCTGGAGCCTTGTCCCAGCCATGCAGTGATCAAGAAAGACCACATGGAGAAACGCAGACACACCTCTGCAGATCGTCAGGGCCACCCAAGTTAAATGTTCACCTCTCTCCAATGACTTTATAGAGAAGTTAGCCTTGAGGTCATCATCTTCTAGCTTCAGGTAGAATTTAAGAAAACTTGACCATCCAGCTTATTGTTCTAATAAACCAATACTTCTCTCTTCTTCACACCCTTCACTGAGGTATGTTGAAGATTAGCCACCTATGAGCAAGACACAAGGCTTCTTATGCCAGGGCAACCTCTTCCAGGGCTTTCAAAATGCTTAAGTTTCTTCAGAACCTCTCTTCTCTGTGTAGGCCAGGAGAAGCTGCTGCATTAGAGATGGATATTACTGGCTGCAATATGAATGAACTAGAGCCAAAAGCCAGATCTAACAGTTTCCCAGGGAGACAAGCTGGCCCAGCTACCTGGGCATTAGCCTGGGGTTTAAGACAGCTGGTCTTCCCTCCCCATTTCACCACAAACCTCCTCCATGCCCTCAAGCAAGCTGCTTGATCCGAATCAAAGGAGTTTATCTTCTCTGTTTTCAGATTCCCATTGGTAAAATGAGAGTCATGGCTCTTCTCCACTTCAGAGGGATGTTGCAAGGATATTACACAAAAAATTGTGAAGCACTACAAACATGAGCATTTAGGAGAACATCAGAAGGTATAAATCTCTCCCTGCTCCCAGAGTACCTGCTCTTTCATCTTTTTGTTGCTGAAAGGCTGAAGTAGAAATAGTAGCTGACATATATTTCCCTTAACAAGGTGCTAAAGCCATTTCTTTTCAAACAGTTATTCCTACATGAAACCCATTTCTAAGCTTCCAGCTCCAGATCCAGGTGCAAGTCCTATTTTTGTGACTGAATTTCTTTTGGGCTTGCAAAGACTCTTGGGACTTACAAAGGGCTATAGCTCTGCAAAACCACTCTTACTGGAAAGGTTTTACTGTTCCTATCAGGGAAGAAAGCCTTGTTTAAATGCAAATATTAATTTGCATTTATTCACACAATATTCACACAATGCCACAAAACTAACAATGTGATGTTGTTTTTCAAGCAAAATTTAGGCTGAGCAATAAATTTGAATTTTAAAATTACCTTGATCAGAATCTAAGTCATTGTTAATAAAAAATTAATCAATTTCATAAATCTATAATTTTTAACTTTTTCCTCCCTTTCTATCAATATTTAAAGTTGTTTTTACATCTCAATCCATTTGTTTCAGTACAAACATGTTCTTCATCACCACTTCAAGGACTTAGTTCTTGTGTAGGGTCTTACTCATCTTTGCGAGGGCTGTGCTTCCCTCCAGTGATGGAGAAGGTGGCCCACTCTTTCATCCCATTGTATATATGTATTAAGTGAAATCACACTGTTTTTAGGACCTATCTTTAAAACATTCAAAGTTATTTACTGTTGTGTTTATAAAATTGCAAGTAATAGGGCACATATTTTGAAAGATGAAGAATAAACAGGCTTGTTAGTGTATAATTACTGTGTATGAGTTTCTGGTTAGTTGTTTCTATTTCACAGGCAAATAGGATGTTCTCGAAAGCTTCAGCATCAATTCAGCTCCAGTATTTGTACAGCAGATGAGTATTTTTAAGGAGGCATGGAAACATCAAGTCCACTCACAAATTTACAGTACAATATAGTGAAAGAGGAAAACAATGTTTGTGGATTGCTTTCTCCACCATGGTACCTTTTATCCTGCAGAATAACACTTTAAAATCACATTGACAAAATGTTTCTCTTCTCCCTGAACAGTCTTTATTTTTAGCTTGGATGCTTACTCTATACATGTATTTAGATTGATCTAGCAAATCTACGTAGCAAATTGCATTGATAAAGTGGCAAAAGCGAGGGTACACTGAAGAAAGAAAAACAGTCTTGTCCTCTAAAAACAGTTTGTCCAAACCAAGGTTACCAGCTTGAAACCTCTCTTAGCTGTCTGGTCACCCAGCTGTATGCAGTTTTTCACTCTAGCTGCCACTCTCCAGGGCAAGGGCTGTCTGCTCCCAACCGGCAGGACGTGAAGCAGCTCCAGATCGAAAGTCAGATAACTCTGTGCACCTGCTACACCAAAGTCATGATGCTCCATATTTGCTTGGGTACGGTGCTGCACCCACAAAGTATGGCTCCTGCACCCCCCAGCCAAGGTGGACCATGGGCAGCGTTCAAAGAGGCGAGAGCCTGAGCCCAGGGACGTGCCTTGCCGTCACACTGCACCTCTGTCCTCAGGACTCCTGCTCTTGATGCAAAAACTTGTTGCTCTTTCAACACACAGCCTACGTTATGCTGCCTAAACTCAGGATTTGGACAAAGATAAACCAGCCATCCAGGTTTTGAACATGAAAGTGTGCTGAAGAAACAGAGCAAAGAAACTTAATCTTTTGAAGTCCTCATCACATCGGATTAATTTAGCAGGCCACACTTCTGTTCGGCTTGCATTATCACAAAGTGTTTGACTGACTTTGACATTAGAATGAAATAGATGGATATTAATAAAAGGATACATATAAGGAGCTAGAGAGACAGATACCAGGATCAGATTGCTAATGCTTTTACACTCACACTTTATACACATGTCTATATATAAAAAATTGCTTTTGAAAACATCAGAATGTTCATTACACTATTCAGAAATGGGGGTTTACTGTGACAATCTGCTGAAAACTGCCTCTGCGATGATAACAGGAAATCAGTCACTTATTCTGCTGGATTGTTCATAAAACTGACAGGCAGGCTCCAACTGAATCCAAGAAGCCTGCACCTGGTCAGAGAACTGTGAGATCTGACAACAGTCTTTCTGTTGCTAATAATTATGCACCAGTTTAATCACCAACCTTATGCTTAGCAAAATGAAGGCATGAAACTGGGTAAATGATGAAGCTATAGGTATTTAAATCATACTGCAGTTTTTGTTCAATTGGCATGGTGATGAGTTGCTCCCTTTTTTTTTAATTCTAGATGATGCTGACAGTATTTTAAACTGAGGTTAGAAATTACAACAGAAGAATCTGACTTGCGACACGTCACAGAATATGTCATTTTGCTCCAAACTGAGTATCGATTAAATCAATAACTAAAAATACCCACAATGCAAATAAGATTAAAACTGTATTTGTTCTCTCCTATACACCACGGCAACTTCTTTGATTCTTATTCTGCATTCAAATTAGTTCAGCTGAGAAACACAGAGTGCAGATGCAAGTTTGATTGTATCATTAGTGAAGTTGTCCTCGATCAATTTAAATCTATTACTCCTCAGAAAGAACTGAGAGAGATCTCTGTGGGGAAGATAAAAGGTATTTCCAGGCACAAATCTCATCTATTGTCATATGAGTGTGTTTTTTGGCTTGGGTCTTTTTTTTTTTTTCTTTCTCCTACAAGGAAGATGTGCTATTATTTCTTTTAAAACTTTATGTTCTTTTAACCATGTTACTCTAGCGCAGCAAACTGCCTTCACTAGCATCATGTCTCATATTTGCCTGGCTTTTGACACTGGCAAGTAGTCATAAAAGTGAAAACTTCAGTTAAGTACACTTAAAAAGAGAGTTAAAGGAAAAAATAGGAAAACACGAGGCTCTTTTAGGAGCAATAAGGACACTGATCTAACTTTAATTTTAGTGTTGAACTAACACAAGCAAGTCAGTGGCTGATGGAGATACCAGGTTGCTTTGGTGCACAGTACATAATGCACTGTGAACTGCTCATGCAATTCCTTTCATGTAAAATGTAGAGCTCTGCTAACAGAGGCTGGCCTACGCGTGACTTGCACACTTCCTTTGACTGTCATGTACATGGTATTTCATTAATTCTGTGAGGTCCTCCATATTTTAATCTCCCAGCATCCTTGAAGGGCCAGGTGAACCTCAGCCCCACAGCTCCCAGGAAGGAAGGGGATGAGGAAGGGGAGACAGGAAACCTCCCACAATGTTCAGTGCTCCTGGAAAGGCTCAGAGGATTGCTAAGCCAGGCTCTTCCTGCACCAGACAAGAGAGAAATAAGGAATATCAAGCAAAGTCTGCTGGTGGGACAGGTTGCCTCCAGCAACAGTCCCAGCTCTCCCACCCCTCACACATACACACGACTTCAAAAAGCAGGAACAAGCCAGGCTCTACTCTAGGCTCTGATAAGCTGGACAACACATTCAGCTGTCCTAGCAGCATTTAAAAATAATCTGACTGGCTTAGTTTTATTCCCTCTCCTACTATAAGCCTGTCACATGTACAGAACTGGGGCTATTTAACACATGTACAGAAATAGCGCTATATGACATCTGACAACTAGACAGTTTGAAGTTTTGATCAGCTAAAATATGCATGCCAAAATGAAACTTGCTTTACTTACTTTAGGCCTTCAGAATAAACAAAATAAAAACTTCAAATCAATGAAATTAAAATACATCTGCATTATATGGCAAATGGCTAAGTTTGCCAGAAGGGAGCCTACTGAACTGCCTTCCAGGTGACTACCCAGCTCAGAAAAGCTACTGGACACAGAAGGACTATTTTTAAGAGCAGCTGAGATCCATCAGTTACTTTAAATTACTCTAATTCTTCTGCTTTCTCCACGTGAAAAAGAGGTAGGAAATGGCTGGAACTATCCAGAGCAGTATGTAAGAGAGACAGAGGCCTGCTTACGTGTAAGAGTCCAACCTGAGCTAGAAGAGCTCACCACTGCCACATGTCAGAAGGACGCAGAGGTGAGATGCTGCCCAGGCACTCAGGAAATGAGGGATAAAGACCAGAGAGCCTCCCACCTTGCTATTTTCAAAAATGTATAATTCTCAATGCTTTAAGCAAAATGCTTTTGTGGCACAGAGGTATATTTAACTGCATTCTTTCTGTTCTCCTTTGTCATTACTAGCCAGGTTAAACCATCAGCATAGAGACTCCCCAGCCTAGAAAATTCCCCACGGAGATGCCTAGAGCAATGGACCTGTAGGCTTTGGGGGCAGGATGCACTGTGAAATCTTTGATAAGGAACAAGTTCGTGGTGGATGATTCTCTCCTGGTTTTAGGATGCCCAACAAATACTCTGAGGTTGAGAGCAGTTCCTACAGTCTCAGTGCAAGAAATAGAAATCAGATTAAGCAGGGTTCTCTGTTTTGGAAACACGTGAAACCTAGAAACCAGTCACATCAAGAGATGACTATTCAGAAGGGTAATGGACTGTTTCTTTACCCCACATCTTCAGTGAAAAGAAAGGTTGCGATGTTGCACTTAACCGCTGATAACTAATTGCTAATTGTTTGTCCTTGTTAACCACATCATCTGCCACAATGCTAAATATATCAGAACTGAAGAGCACTAAGAGGTGTCTAATCCCATTTTAGTAGATACACTAGAACATGGACAAGACCATTTTGCAGTATTCACTATATTTCATATTATTAAAATCTTCATTGTTTTGGGGAAAATACTGTCAGGTTTGGGAAAATCACAGGAGTTCACACAGTACATCGCACCTTTTCAACAAACATTATCACAGGACGTTCAGCGTGAGACTTTTATAGATTGATAATGATTTATTAAAGGCAAAATCAATTATTCTTATCCATAATTATAACAGTTTAAGATCTGTTTTAAAAGTGGTGCTTTTGTTTTAGAAACAGACTGCTCTCAGCCAACTGCACTTATATTTAAAAGTTATCATTAAGTGACCAAATAAAGCACAACAGTTAACTTCAAAGACTGGCTGTTCTATTAATTATATTGCAGTATATAACATTTTTGCACAGGGACCTTATTCTAATATCTCCGAACCCATTACCTCATGAATTTTAATTCTGTGTAGCAAAGAAAAACCTACATCATTAAGACCATAAAAGATGTATTATATTAGCACTGCTTGCAATTGCCATCACAAACCAGGACCTTAGAAAAGCAATGAAAAAACCTCAACCTCCAATTAATCAAATGATCAGTATCTCCAGAATTATTCTGTTATCATCTGGTGAAGGATGATAACAAGGAAAGACAACAGAACAGCTGGATACACGTGTAAGAGATGTCACAGGCAACACTGCCATTTATTATGTTGTTTTCAAATTATTTATGGACACCTCCTTTGAAAAAAAATGAGAAGAGATTTACTGGAAACTTAAATAAGAGAAAAGCTGGGATATACATTCTGAAATGAAATAGGATAACAAAACATTGAAATTATTCTTTTAGCTTTGTAAAACCCTCTCCAAAAGGGTATAATCAAAACAAAAAGAAGCCATTTTCTCTTTCAGGATGTTCACAGAGACTGCAGCATATGACAGAAAAATCTAATAAGAACAGAGAGTCCTTTCATGTTTCATCTGCAACAATATTAATTTATGTATTTTAATGTAAATTATTTGATAATTTTAATAATTTTGACTTCATATATTGGTATTTGTGGATATTTGTATTATACATGCCCTAAAAATTTCTGTGAATGAACAATAAGCAAACAGCAAAGAGCAAAGGAGAACCCATGTGGGGTTCTTTTAAAACAACATCTCCTACAGGCTTTGTCCTAACCCTTCCGGTGGTTATTTATAACTATATTTTTACAGATTACCCACCAAGCGCTACTGCCACAGTATCCTGGGTATACTGCAGAGTAATAGCTTTGTGACCTAGTTAAGATGGGCCCATACTTCCATGATCTATTTTCCCCATTTTTCTTCAGTAATATAAACACAAATGTGCCTAACACCGAAAGGACAACAGCTTAAGCACGACCAACAGTATCATATGCAACTGCAAAATTCTGCACCATCTCATGGAGGTTTAAAAAGGGCTCCTAAAATTAGCACAGATTTATTTATATACACACACACAAACAAACTTTGGGGTTTTTTTACACTAATACACCTGCTGCCAGATGTATTAGCAAAGCACAGAGATGTCTTTCAGCCTCTTACCACTGACTTCTGTTGGTGATGAAGAAGCAACTCCAGAAAGAGCAGCCAACAGAAAGGTAATTCAGTTCTGCCCTCCAGCCTACATTCATTCATCATCAGGTTAGCAGTCTGCTGCTTCACATGACGCTTATCAGATTTTTGCCTCTTGGCCTGAAAAGGCGGCAGAGTTTGCGAAGAGCCTGAGGAGAACAGATTAGCCTATAGGTAGAAACACTGGCAGAGAGATAAGCAACACAGTGAGTTTAAATCTCTTTTGTCAGAACAGTTGACACAAGCTTGCCTTTACAAGCACAAACGTTGCACAGAAGGTGCTGTGTAGGCAAGCTACATCCACATCGGAGATTGCTAAAAGGCTTTTAAGCCTTAAAAATCTATTGCCTTCCTTCTCACAATGAAGGTATAATGTTTTCTACTAATAATTCCACTTTGCAGTTCACAGAAATTAAGTGTATCCAAGTTCCAGATAATTAATTGTATGGCATATTATAACCTCTTCAAAAGAGATAGGTAGTAGATTTACTGTCTGGATGTTTAATGGATTAATACTTTGCCACGTTACTAACCTTGGTGTGCTTAAAGTTCATTGATTTAGTGTTTAATGAAACGAATGAGAAAGGGGCAATATGCAGCTCAACTGGGAAGAACTGTACAGAGATAATATACAAAATTGCAAAAAAAGAGATGGTACCCTACAATTATGGCAATAACAAAGGCAGAGAGAAAAAGTGAGAAATACTTTCACTCAAGCAGATGCTGGAAACTGGCACTTTAAAATGTAGGCATAATGAATGTTCACTATTTGAATTAATCTTTCAAAAGGTCTAAAACATTGCGTTTCTGAAAATGAAGGCTTGTAAAGACAATCTGAAATTCACCCTTCTTTTATGTATCTGGAAGTACAAGGCTTTGAATAAAATCTTATCTGAAGGATCAATACTATTCTCTATGCAATTACACAGTGCTGTACAAAGCCAGTGAGAAGAAGCCCTCCCAAGACATTTCTGCTCCAAAGCTGGGTAATAGGAATCCTAATCAGAGGCAGCCCAGGGGTTAAATGTCTGCCCCTCAAGCGACAACGTTATTTACTGCACTCCGTAAGATCTGAAAATAAGGTCTTAATGTTCTTATATGGCTAAAAAATTAATGCCATCCCAAGAGTTCAGAATCAAAATGACAAAATATTTATCATCTCCATTTTTTAAATTAAGCCATGATTAAATGAGGCTGTAGCAGATCACACTGGACTTTGAATCCCCCCAGCCCAAGCTCAATGTCTTAGCAGCACATCCGTCCATTCACACGAATGAAAAAGGCGCCCAGCTGGAGAAATACAGAGGATGTGCAGAGATTTAGCTCCAATCTGGCAGCATTTTTCAGAGCATGATTAACATTAAGAGGTTTGCTTGATGGGGAATACAGTGCTCAGCACTTTGCACATTCCAGTCTGTAACTACTGCTTTGAAGAAACAAAAAATTAAGGGAGGAAAAAGATTAACAAGTTGTAGGGCTTAACAATTTACAAACTGAGTTAACGGATGAAACTTTCCATGAAAAGATTTGAATGTGTTTCAAATAAAATTTTGGTAATGCTCTGAGAAAATAATCTTCTGTCTGTGGTTACAGCTCCAAAGCAAACAGCCTACCTTGGCATGCTCAGCCCAGGTCACTCTGTAAAAGTCCCTCACAGTGAAAGGCTAAAATTCTCATGTTTGAACAACTCAGTTAAGCTACTAAATCAGTGCTTTGTGACCTCAAGCATCTTTAAGTGCACCTTGAGCTTCCATGGAATACAGCAGGATTTCTAGAGAAGTCATTAAATGTATTTTATGCACCTAATTATAAGGTAAAGAGGCAAGCTTGCAAACGATTCCCTTCAGGAGCTTACATAGAGTAAGCACAGCCAAGGCAGTGAAAAGCATAAGCCTACGCAAGTGTGTCAAGACAGGTTTCAGTCAAGGAGCTTGTTGTAAGTGCATTGTGTGAGCATCAAGAAAGAATAAGGGCTTAAGTTAATCAAAACTGAGCAAATATCTGAACCATAAATTTGAAAGAAAAATCTCCATTAGCAGGATAAAGACAGCACTGAAGAGTTGCATTAATTCTGCTGACTAAATAAAAAGGGTCAAAATATTACACAACATTCTATTAATTTCAGTTCATTGCATTGATTAAAAATACCACAGAATATTGGAAAAAATCTAGATATTTCATAATATTTTTTAAATATAACAACATTTATATTCAAGGATGGGTATCCTGGCTTCTCTCTTGAAATACAAAGTCATTTATGAGAACAGTGCTTACTGTCAACACAGAAGGAGTCAGTAGTTCTTAGATCAATCATTCAGAATAAGCATTTTCTTATTTTGTCTGGTGCTTAATCTTGGCTCATGTGAAATTTCCAATAGGCTAAAAACTCAGAAAGGTACCTCTGGGGCCACATGTCACAGGATTAGAACAACAGCATGACTAATTTTGCAGAATATGTATAGTGTAGGCAGAACCATACCAGGTGACAAATAGGAAACATTTTACATATTTCCTTTCCTATAAACTACGTTTCAGGTGCAATCTGCGAGTCCTTCCTCCGGACAAATTCCCTGAGAATTCACCATTTTACTTGCAGACTGCACAACTGGAGTTAGTAATAGCAGCAACAAAAATAAAAATGCTCTAAACCTCACAATTTTCATTTTCAGTTGTCTTCCCAAACAGCAATTAATCTCCACAAAAAGAATCTGTGCTTTCTCCACGCTGGTAGGGTTCAGGAAGACTTACCACAGCAGAACTAACCTTAGGCACAGCAATGTTGTTTCCCTTACAGATTTCTCCCATGGTCAGGCTAAAAAAAACATGAGGTTTGTTCCAGTGGCCCAGAAAAAAAGCTTTTCAAATCTTCCATGGCAGATAATTGCAATATGATCATAACAAAAAACAACAGGTGGATCACAGAGCACACCTTGCTGCCCCATGTGCAAAACACTATACTTGCAAGTATATAAACAGTGCTGACTTCAGCAGAGAGGATTACAAAAACAAATGTTCCTAAATTTGAGAAAAAATGGGTTGTCAAGCAATTATTACTAAATGTTCATACTACCAATAAATCTATCAGTGAAACAACAAGAAACTTGCATTTAAAAAAAAATACATGCCAGTAAAAATAGAAAGGTAATTTTTTTCCAGATATATATTGTTGCCATTCAAAAAAAACAGAAAGGGTTCTCTCCATATCTTCATTTTGGAAAACTTTGTTTTATTTCCAGATGCAAGAGGAGAGATGACTATGGCCATTCAAGATAAAAGCTTGAATGAGTTTTCAAATTTACCACATTAGAAGGGTTTGATATAACATAATTTTTTGCAAGGAATGACACCTAATTTTGAAGGGAAAAGTCATTTTTTTTAAGTACTTCACTTAATGACTGATAAGACTCTGAACATGTCTTTTGAAATATGCCTTCTGTACTGGATGGAATACAGACATCATCTTATAAGGGCAAAGTTATGATGCTTTCTCATTTTAGCAGTATTTGCAATTATCTATATAAATTCTTTCCTGTATTACATGGAGAAAATGACTCACACTCACTGCACTGAGGTGGCGACATTGGTTCACACGATCAGTTCCACCTCCTGCAGGGGTAACATCTGACTTCTTCCAGAAAACCCTCCATGCTGCCATGCAATGAGTAATCATGTCTGAAGGTGAAGTTACCTACAAGTTCTCCCTGGGGCAAAATAAGAAGGAACATTTCATTTCTGACAGGTGGCAACTCCCAAGTCCCACTACACATAAAGATCTCACTTAAGGTTTATGAAGGAACAGTGAGATGGTAGGAGAGACAGGAACCTGCCAGGATACAATCATTCACTTCCACATGGACTGTCAATGAAGGATCATTTAAAGCAAGTATCTGTAGAAATGAGGTAGAACAGAAATTCTTTCCAAACCTCCATAATAGATGCAACAGCAGTTTCCATTTAATCTCTCATCAAAGTAAATTGAATATAGAAAATTGGTCACACTCCGTGTCTTGAGATCTTTAGCATCATGTCCATCATTTATTTGTCAAGAGGCTTCAGAAGCAGAGATCCTATATTGGTCTTTAAGTGAGGTATTCAGGTTTAATTTAGCGGATTATGAGGTGTTTTTATGAAAATACCAGGATTATTGTTGCAGCCTACAACTCCTACAGCTGCTGCAGGAGTTGAGCAAAAGCAAAATATTATCACTTGTGTTACCCCAGCGTGCAGAGGCCCCAGTCAACAGAGTCCCATTGTGCCAGGCACTTCTAATTTTTACATCCACAGCCTGAGCCACAAGCTACAAGCCGTTTCTGAAGGAACCTGCCAGCAGTGCCAGAGAGATTTTGGAGCACAGGTAGGACCAGTGTCCTAAATTCCCTGTTTTTGCAAAACCCTCTTTCTAGGGAGCAAAGCCCAAAGGGTGGGAAGAAAGCAACACCTTTTCACAGCTCTCCTTGCCCACAGTTTGTGTGAAAAGCAAATCAGGTCATCTCCCACCTGGGGAGGGAGCCCACCACTACACACAGTCAATGGGAACAGCAGTTACAACACCACAGCTAAGCACTGCCTATCAAAGGCAGAGATAATACCTCACCCAGGTCTCCCCGTTACTTGTAAAGAAAGCTCCCGTATGGCAGGGAAGAACAATAGTCCAGCTGAGCTGCTTTTTCCTCTCTTGACAGCAGATGCCACAATGGTCCCAAAGCTCAACCTCACTTGTAGGGGACACATCTCTAAGTGACTTCAGGAAATTCAAAGGATGCCTGTGTTACAGACAGGGATTCAGCACAGCCTTCAGCCCAGTGAGCAAACAGGACTTGGGATGATAAACATGGCTGCTAGCTATGTTTGTCTTTAAATAGCAAATTTCCATTGTTTAGATTTATATTTATCAATTTAGTTCCTAGGGAACTTAGAAGCAATTCTTTCCAGACAAATTCTTATTCAATTTTAAGATTAGCTGCTATTTCATCACTGCTGTTTCTATTGAATTGCTGTCTACAATTTGACGATTTTTTTTTCTTGAGTGGTTACCATTAATTTATATATTTGTCATTCACATGAGTAATTCAGATCATAGATTTGTCCTGTCTTTATCCAAAATTAATCTTCATCTACCACAAACTTTAACTGTTACTGTGACGCCCAAGTCACTTAACCCTGGTTAAGTCTCTAAAATTGCTCGTATTCTTTTGCAAATTCTACCTAAAAAAAATTATATTCTCTTCAAAATCATAATTTACCCTCTCCTAAATTATAAGACTATGAAGCATCAGCTTTAGTGCAGACTGTTTCAGCTTTGCTCTCTCTCAGTTATTGAAAAGCTGAACATTTTTTGTATTTAGTCCTGTTCTTTTACTATTGCCTAGGATACTCAGATTGTATGAAGTAGCCAGATGTGTTACTTGATCTTAAGGAAACCACCCCTGCCTTTCACACTCTGTTCAGAAGTCAACTCTGACTTGTCTTCTCTGCCTTAACATTTGCAATCTTTTACTTAATCCACAGGAAGGATTGGGATTTAGCTTGGCTCTAGAAACATGTGGGGCAAGTTTCCTGATTTTACATCCACCACCACTCATATAACCAGCTGATTCTTCTCACTGGACTACAAGGCACTCCAAACACTCCTTCACTTTATTGTAGAGCTCTTCTCATTTCAAGAGAGCACTCTACCAGTGAGCTAGTTATAAATTACCAACCTGTAGCCCAAAAAGCTCCTTTGCAAACACCTTGCATTGCCCAGATCTTTGAGTAACTTCTTCCCTCTACATTTTAAACAGTACTGTTTCCTATAGAACAGAGGGGAAATGGACACTGATAAAGAACTAAGGCAAAGGGTTCTTCATAGAACAGTAATTTAATGTTTATTGAAAATAGTTTGTAATAAGTAGTATAAATTCAAGCATGCTGTTGGGTGGGAGTCCAATGATGGTGACATTCCTGCCCTAGCTAACAGTACAGAAGCCACTGCCACTCCTAGTACCACACAAGTGTGTTTGTTCCCTTAGGGATTAATTGTTCTTGTACAAAGAGAGAAGTTGCTTCTCTCTTTTCCCCCATTCTGTTCAGTTAAAACTGAATTTAAAAGGCAGTTTACTGCATGTTACCGAGAACACTTGGTTTTTAATTTGGAGGTTCCTTTGTTTTTAACATCAATAAAGGTCAGCCACTCCATGCTGTCATTGGCAGGCTCCTGCTCCATGTGGCTGATACATTCCACTTAGCATCACACACAACAATCAGACATATTCTTAACAGTAGGAAGTTGCAGAAGAACAAAAGGCATGTGTGTGCTATCTAAGATTTCCTTGGAGTGAATTACATTGGATGAATTATTCAGAATTATTCAGAAAAAGAAATTGTTTACTATTCTATCATAACAGATGCTCCAGACAAAGAAAGAGGAAGCTGTTGCAGCCTCTGACTGAGCCATAGCTTTTCACAGCTGAACATGGCTGTGCAAATTAGCTGGTAAACTTTATGGAAGAACCCAGAAAGAAGCAATTAAAATTACAGTGCCGGTTAGAGAATCTGTAGTTTGTAATCAACCAAAATTGTGCAGTTTTTCATATTCTCTGCTGATAATGCAAATGTAACTTTTGAAGGAAACTGTTCTGTATGTAGCACATCCTGAAAGTGAGAAAAAAACACTAAAGTCCAAGCAAGTATCTTCGAGGATGGTAGGTTGTATATGTCTCGGCCAAGTCATATATGGACATTACACAGATTGTGAACATACTCTACAAATAATGTATTTTGGTTATTGGCACAAGGAACAGGGCAGAACAGGATCCTGAGAGCAAAACAAGAACCACGGAAAAACATGGACTGGCTCGAGCTGCGGGGGACTAGAGAGCCCTTGAGGAAAAAAAGACTACAATCTGCATTGCTGAGTTTAGAGAAGACTCAAGGAAGACATGAGAACAGCTTTTGAATATGTGAAAGAATGGAGTAAAAGAGGAATAAATAAAATAAATAAAACAACACCTCAGGACTCTGGAAACAAGGCAGAGAGCAATGAACTTGAAATGCAAGTGGAGACAGCATGTTAGTACAAGGAAAAATCTTCTAATAGGAAGAACAGATAAGTATCAGAATGGATTGTCTAAGAAGATTGTAAAATTTCAGGCAATGTGATCATACAGTGGATCATTACTTGCCAGCTCACAGTTACATAGAGGAGGTCCTTTATGCCATCAAAATGCCACGGAGTAAGGGGATGTGCAAATACCTTACAGATCTCTTACAGATTCCCCTGTTCTACTTTCTTATATTGCACCAGACCAGGGGAAGAGAAATAATTACGGAGCTTATCTCATTTCATCCTTACTGAAGAATACCTTACTGAAGTTTTATCTAAATTTTGTCTTTTTGCAACATCTTTGCTCAAATTCAAGACAGAAAACTTAACATGTGCTTAGGCCCCGTCTTGGAAAACAAAGAAAATATTTAAGGATAATTTTCAGTATTTTCTAATAATTAGACTGTACTTCCTTTTACACACACTGAAAATCACTTGTAGATCTGCTGTTGCACTGATTAAAAGCAATTGGCTTTCCACCACAGGAAGTATTCCAACTCTTCAACCTCTTACCCTTGGCCACATACTTCTGGCACATTTCTTGTGTAAAATCAGCTGATTACAAGATCCAGCCCAAGGCAAAGAAAATAAATGGATGCTTGATGGTGATCTGGTTAGTGTAACCAACCCTTTTGGTACCATCTCGGTATGACATGCAATTACATGTAACATCACTCTGCATCTCAGTACTTCAGGATTACTCATTTGAAAAGCTGCCCAAAGCTACTGAAGTTCACAATCTGCCCATTAAAATACACTGTAGGACTTCAGGACTGGAAGTTCCTACAGGTACAACTGTCTAGAATTTCCAAATAACTCCAGGAGAGAAACCATATGGATATCTTGGACTGAGCCAGAGTATACTGGCTCAGTCCAAGATACTGGCTCCACTGTATCATTTTAGCCACATAAAATTTTTGACATCTGCAACCTCCATGGTCCATTCTGGAACAATCAACATTTGACTGCTACCACTTACCTCACAGACACGAGGGCAGATTAATTAGTGTTGTTACCTGCTTTGAAGCCCATTGCTCAGCATAATGCATAATTACTCCATAAGTAATCATTATAAAGTAGTTTATTTGTCCACAGTAAACAGCTTTCCAGGGCATTAAATTAATCATCAGAGTTTTTCAAAACTCCACCTTACATCATTTAGCAGTTCACTTTGCTTTATTGTAAATCAGTGTAATCCAAATTCCTGCCCTTCTTATACCGGAGACAGAATGTACCATAATATTTATCTGTTCTCCTAAGATGTAGGGTTTGTTTTGTACGATTGTTCTAAATTCCAGTCCCAGGTTGGGGTTAGGTCCTATTTATTAATTTTTACAAGGTTTGTTCAGTTGCCCAAAGTAACAGTTAGAAACGTATAAAAGGAAGTGAACATTCAGCTACTTTACATGGCACAGAGATACAAGGTTCACTGATCCCTGAAGTAGCTTAAATACAAATAATTGCCTTCTTTTTCGTTGCCACTATTGCTAGCTTTTCCCCTCTGTCTTGATGTGCATTATTGGATGCAACAGAATTTCTCAAGATGAAGAAGGATAGATGTCAAACATATAAAGATGAAAACACATAAAGATGAAAAACATAAAGACATTCCACAGTATTAGTATGCATCATTGCTTTGGCAAGCAAAGAATATTTTCTATTAAATTATATTGACAACATTCTGAAAAACTAGCTAGTCACTAGAACTTTTTATTTATTTTTGAGATATCTTCATTAATACTGTATACAGATAAGTTGCAATAGGTGCCACACAGAATCACAGAATGTTAGGGATTGGAAGGGACCTCGAAAGATCATCTAGTCCAATCCCCCTGTCGGAGCAGGAACACCTAGATCAGATCACACAGGAACTCATCCAGGCGGGCTTTGAATGTCTCCAGAGAAGGAGACTCCACAACCTCTCTGGGCAGCCTGTTCCAGTGCTCTGTCACCCTCACTGTAAAGAAGTTTTTTCTCATATTCAAGTGGAACCTCCTATGTTCCAGCTTGAACCCATTGCCCCTTGTCCTATCACTGGATGTCACAGAGAAGAGCCTGGCTCCATCCTCCTGACACTCGCCCTTCACATATTTATAAACATTGATTAGGTCACCCCTCAGTCTCCTCTTTTCCAAGCTAAAGAGACCCAGCTCCCTCAGCCTTTCCTCGTAAGGGAGATGCTCCATTCCCTTCATCATCTT
>WKFP01015267.1:1462455-1494891 GCA_011057875.1 Pterocles orientalis | reverse complement strand
TACCGAACCCTGGGGGACTCCACTAGATACAGGCCTCCAACTAGACTCCATCCCATTCACCACAACTCTCTGGCTTCTTTTCTCCAGCCAGTTCACAATCCATCTCACTACCCGATCATCCAGATCACACTTCCTCAGTTTAGCCACAAGGTACCATGAGAGACAGTGTCAAATGCTTTACTGAAATCGAGATAGCATATAAGCACAATTCTAGCTCTATGAAATGGAACAGAGAAATATTCATAAAGAAAACTTTCCTGTAGTCTGGGTCTCCAAAGATCAGAGACATGTCAGCATAAACAGCAAAGGCTAATCTAGCAAGTGGTAAATGCTTTATCATAGAATCATAGAATGGTTTGGGTTGGAAAGGACCTTAAAAATCATCGAGTTCCAACGCCCCTGCCATGGGCAGGGACACCCTCCACTAGACCAGGTTGCTCAAAGCCTCATCCAGCCTGGCCTTGAACACCTCCAGGGATGGGGCATCCACAGCTTCTCTGGGCAACCTGTTCCAGTGTCTCACCACCCTCACAGAGAAAAATTTCTTCCTAATGTCTAGTCTAAATTTACCCTCTTTTAGCTTATGCCCGTTACCCCTTGTCCTCTCACTACACTCCCTGATGCAGAGTGCCTCCCCATCTCTCCTGTAGGCCCCCTTCAGGTACTGGAAGGCTGCTATTAAGTCTCCTCGGAGCCTTCTCTTCTCCAAGCTGAACAACCCCAATGTTCATGTCTAATTTTGTTTACTATACCCTACTATATATAGAACAGTCATTTTTGTAGAAACACAGGTGTTCTGCTTATTGGGATAGGTTTCAGACAATCTTCTACAGCTTTCTCTCCTGTTCTTGCACTGGCTACAAATAAATTCAAAACTATAGACTTTTTCCAACGATTAAGATACTTCTGTAGTTCGACCACTTTAGATGTAGGCCACTACTGCTTCCTACACCTTACCCCAGGACGGGTGCACTCTTTGGAGAAGTCTTTTGTTAACACCTTTCTTGTTCCTGCTATTAAAACAGCCACCTCTTATTAAAACTGGTGGTGGTGTATTGTAGTTTCAGACAAAACATCATTTGCTCACCCTCCTCCCCTCCCACAGACAGGGCAGAGAATTAAAGGGGTAAGAGGAAAAGACACTCATTGGTTGAGATAAGAACTATTTAATAAGTAAACTACAATAATATTGAAAATAATATTAATGATCATAATAGTAACATATACAAATATACAAATGAGTGATACTGCTCATCATCCAATGACCAAGGCTCAGTCTGTTCCTGCCTAATGATTCCAGAGCAGGGAGAGTCCCAAAACCACAATCCCAGAAGGGAGATAAGAGCCCAAGTGTCTGAAAGACTGAGATGGCCCTGAGAGAGGGGTGACCCAGAGGGAGACAAGCTGGAACAAGAGACCATCTAGAGAGAGCTGACCCAGAAGGAGACATAACTTCGAGAGAGACTCTTGCCTATATACTGGGAATTATGTGCATGATATGGAATAGACTATTGGCCAGTTTGGGTCTCAGCCCTAAACTTAAGATCACATCCTAGGCTAGTAATTTGTGCTGTGCTCCCTCCCAGCTTATCTGCACCTGCAGACTCTGGCACAACAGAGAAGCTGAAAAGCCCTTGACTGTCCTGGCAGCAACTATAAACATCAGCATGTTATCAGCCTTCTCCTCAGCACAAATCCAAAACACAACCTCTCACTAGCTACTGTGAAGAAAGTTAACTCTGTCTCAGCTGAAACAAGGACATGTATAAAGCTAATAATGCCAAGTAGCTCTTCTGAAAATCTCTCCCATTTCCCTGTTCACCCACATTTCAGAAAAGCCCGCTCCTGTTTACAGTGACTGGGCATTAAGATATCAAATGCCAGTAAGGGGAATAATCATTTCCTTCCCCGTGCTCCTTAAGCTCTCTTAATTAAGATATCTATTGTGGTTCTGATTCTGCACATTTCTCTTCTGCCTGGTTTCTCCTGTTACAACCTGCAGAATGCAGCATTAAAAACACCATAAATCCCCCAAGCATCTTGGGGAACAAAAATTTTGTAATCACCTTACTGCACTCATAACATTAATTTTCCTGAGAGCTTAACTTAAAAGCTAAATATGACACAACAGATGTTGAAATTGGATTTAGATATTTATTTCTGAATAAACACAATCTAATGCCCACACCATGTATTGCTCATAAACCCTGTTTTTTTAGGGTGACCTTATCACACTGATGACACAGAGATAAGATCTTTGAACTGTCTTCTAAACCACACGATACTTTGCATAAAGGAATGGAAATGGAAATTAAAATGTTAGCTAGCTTACATCTGATTTAAGGCAACTAGCACAGCATCAAGAATAAATATTGTAAAAAAGAACGTAAAAATCAAGGTTTTCTAAGAATTCTTGACCACAATGTCCATTATCTTGTTAGCTCTTGAGTTGTAGAGTGGAAAGCTTTAAAAACATGCAGTTAATCAATACAAGCACATATTTTAGCTCAATTCCAAAAGATCTGGAGGAAATACAAGAGACACAGAGAGTCTGCCATGGCAATGGCTGAAGCTAAACTGGGATAACTTGGACACAAGTTTTGGCCAGGATCGAGATTCAACCTTTTCCTCTCTCATTCTAGACCAGCAGTTCCCAAGTGATGAGGTGCATCCACGTCACAGGAGGTAGTCAGAATCAGTGGTGCTGGTGTCAGAGAAAGGCAGGTTCAGGGGTCGGATTACATTGGACAGCTGCTCTGACTTCATCTCCCCTCAGCTGGGAGAGGACCAGCACTGCCATGGGAGGCACACAGGGTCCTGGAGCCCTTTAGGCTCCCCTTCCCTGCACACTGTAAGCGTTACGAGTGCCAGGCACATGCTGACGGGGCTGTCCACTCCCCCTCATTAGCACAAAGCACACTGGCACATCTCCCACACAAGCGTGATCCCCATGACAGAGTCATGATTATCCCTCCCCCAGCTGTTGGGGGTGAACCCACCCATACGTGCAGCTGTTCTGCCAATGCAGAGGTTGTCTCACAGGTAGCCATATCCAACCGATGTTTTCTCATGAACTTTCCTTCTGGTTTTACACATATAATTAATGGGAAAATCTTAAACCCTACCCAGAAATTTTCCTGCAGTCAGTGAATAACCCAACACAGAAACATTTTATAAGTCCAGTGCTGCACTCCACAGCATTTTTGCTGCTGAACAATCTCAGCATGCAGCCACATGCTTTACAACCTCCCATCCTGGTCTGGGCCCAGCCGGGACAACATCTGTACTGAAGAGGAGCATCTCAGTGCTCGCTCCAAGCACTGCAGACAGCACTGCCACTTCTGTTACTGTTGTGACCGAACACTTTTCCCATATCCAATTGTCGCCTTGCATGACCAGTAGCCATATAAAAGCTGCTGTCTCTTCTGGCAGCTTCCTTCAGCCTGCCAACAAGTGTTGGCATCTTGTACAGATGTGTGGTTTAAGGCCACCCCTCAAACTAAGCACCACAGCAGCCTCTTGCTAAGAAAAACCTCATGGGCTGACACAAGGGCAGGGAGGGTTCACTCACTGCTGATGGTTACAGGCAAGAAACTTGGGAAAACATTAAAAAAAAAAGCCAAAACCAAAACCAGTTTAATTGGTTAACAATCAAAACCAGAGCAAGATAACGAGAAAGAGAACTACATTTTTAAAAAGCCACCTCTCTCCCACCTCTCCCTTCTTTCCAGCCCCAAAGGCTTTGTTCCCCATTTCTCTACCTTCTCCCCTGCAGTGGCACAGGGGGACAGGGGATGGGGATTGTGGTCAGTCCATCATGTGTTGTCTCTGCCACTCCTTCCTCCCCAGGGGAGGCTCCTCACAGTCTTTCACTGCTCCAGTGTGGGGTCCATCTCATGGAGGGGTCCTTCACAAACTGCTCCAGCGTGAGTCCTTCCCACGGGTCGCAGTTCTCCACTAACTGCTCTGGCATGGGTCTCTTCACATGTTCACAGCCTGCTTCAGGCACAGCCACCTCTTCCAGTGCGGGCTCCTCCATGGCTATATCCCAACGAGCTGCAGGCGAGCTCTACTCTCCATGGCCTGCACGGGGACAACGTGTGTCACCATGCTCTTCACCAGGGGCTGCAGGGGAATCTCTGCTCCGGCACCTCCTCCCTCTCCTTTCTCTTCACTCACCTTCATGTCTGTAGCTGTCTCTCTCGCATCCCGCTCCTCTCTCCGCTGCAGGTTCTTTCGCTGGCTCCTGAGAAACTCCCGGCTCTTGGGCAGGGGCTGCACTGGGTCGTCTGGGCCATGGCGGAGGCTGGGCTGGCAGCAGACAGCTGGATGGATGGAGCTGATGGGCCAAGCCCTGTGGGTGACCACGCCCCCACTCCCTGTGCTGCGCCCCTTCTTCAATATGTCATCTGCGAGACACTGTCTGGGTCAGCCCTGGCCAGAGGTGGGGCCAGCCTGGAGCTGGGGGAACTTCCAGCAGTTTCTCACAGGGGCCATCACTGTAGCCCCTCCCCTGCTACCAAACAAACCCACCACAGAAACCCACAAGATTATACTGCATTAAATGAGTGCAATGCACGACACGAGATGCTGGATCTTCCTCAGCCTCATTAGTCCCACAGCTGTGGGGCCACCATTCTCCTCAGTTTGTAGTGGCTTGTCTGTCTTGACAAACTTTCTATTTGGTCTCATGTAACTCCCAATGAATAAAGGAGTGAGAATTGAGAATAAATGAGTGAGAATTGAGAGAACCTCTCAATGCCCTGTAAGGGAGATTCACTGCTCACATCAACTGTCTTTGCACCATGAGAAGAGGAGCAACCACCACCTCCTGCACTCCACAGGGCAACACAGCTCATTGCTTGTGGTGCCCCAATCTAGAGAGATAAGCAGAGGTCAGGAAACCTAAGAACTTTAAAAATAAATAAAACTTTCAAAAGCATCATATAGGTCTGCCACCACTTACTCTACATGAGGTACTGATGGCCAGGTAGCCAGATGGTCAGCATCAAGCACTGTTAGCCCAAATACTGCTCTCATTAGATTGTTCAGAAACCATTGGCATGTGTTCCCTTCCCTCACATATGGAAAACCAGATAATCTTAAGCAATAATGGGTGTCTTAGCAAAAAATCTGAATCTGAGGGTATAGGTCTCATATCATTATTTCTTCCCATCATATAACCATGGCCTCACTGAGAAATGGGCACTGCATGAGTAAAGTACATTATGTATGGGACTATTTCTACAACAGGCTGTGGCTCACCTGGAGCCCAAGCACCTTCATCAGCAAAGCAACATGAGCCTACTTCACCATAAAGAAACCTTCATTCGGGAAGCGACCAGAGACACCGGGAAGTACTGGGCCTTCAACACCTGAAACTGTTCTACTGTTACAGAAACTATGACAGAGACGAAAACATCTTTTATAATGTAGAGTCCACAAAAAAATATATGCAGTTCAGAAGCAGTTGGCCGAAGCAGTTGGCCTAAGCATTTGGCTTTTATCTGTGGCCTTCTCTCTGCTTCCCTTTCTCATCTTCTCTTCTGTAGATCATGTGCAAATTCCTGTGACCTGTGAAACTGATCAATGAAGAGGAAATTTAGGGGCCAGCATAAGGATGAAAGAGGACAGAAAATTATGGTGATGCCCTACTAAACCATCCAGAGAGGTCAAAGTGAGAACAACTACATCCTTTGAGGCTGCTTATAACCGCAGGAAGCTCCATTAACTCCTGAAGGTGCATCATAAAACATCACCTCTTGCGCCACAGGATGGATGTAGAGCAGACTCCTGCTGGGAGAGACAACAGCCATTCTGCAACAACGGCCACTGTGCAACAACCTCAACACGGCCACAGGGCCACAAAGATGCTCAAATTTGTCAGCAGAATTTACAGTTACCTGGGACTGTATCGGTTGCAAAGGTAGGCACAAAAGCCAGAGTTAATATCAAAGAACTGTCACAGGCAGCAAAACTCCCTGTCCCTCACATGCATTAATCTCGGACTCTTCACACATGCTCAATATGGCATCATTACTTATCCTGGGTTTGGAGCTCAGAACTCCTGGGACTGGCTACTAAGGTCTTCATAACTAACTCACCAAGACCCCTCATTAGAAACTCTTTGGTTTAAATCTAAGTCATAAAAGAGACTGCAACATCTTTTAAGAAATGCATCACAGAGGCTTCAGCCTGTGGCTGTGACAGTTCACGACATATGATTAAATAAATTCTCACTCTGGGAGAACTGATTATCATAAACTGAACTGTAACTAAAAATTCTCTGAGACAAACACATCCTTGGGTGCCTCTAGGTTTCCATAAAACTCCTCCAGGGATTTTTTTGAACCTAAGATCTTCCAATATTTCTGTTTAAAAACTGAACACATGAAAAGTATTTTGGAACAAACTGCACAAACAGGATACATCTAAATTATGTCAATTTGTTTTGATGTTGAGCAAAAACAGTTTCACAGAAATCTGTATTACGGAATGTTTGGCAAGCCCTACAGGAGATGGAGGTATGTTCAGATAAATTTCTTTGCAACCACTTCCTTCAAACACATCATCCGCTGGGTTCAGGAGAACACTGGGGCAGCTGTGGTAAAAAGCTCATTAAATATACTGTATCACAAATGCCTGATGATTTTAATCGTGATCACATTTTAATTACCCCTCTGGTATTTTTCCTTCACAACATAGCTCTAAAGTCATGCAAATTGTCTTGCTAGCAGGCCACAAAAGCAAGGCACGTTTAACTGCAAATTCCATATCGGCCAGCCTTGCCTGTCTTCACAGCAGGGTATTTATCATGTGCCTCCTTTCAAACATTTCCTATTGACAATCATCTTTTCCATATATGGACTCAAGAACTAAAACAGCACTTCAGAAATTAAAAATTTATTTGAGCTTCAAAAATCTGACTGTGCATGAAAAAAAAGAGTAAAAGGAAACATTCCTATCTCTAAAGACTGCTTTAAACATGAAAAATGTTTGGACCTTTTTTTGCCTGGTTGTTTTCACATCACTTACATCTCTTCATGTTTCTCAGGATGATGACAGTCACTTTTTGAGTAAGATTTGTCTCACACTGACTGCTGGGACTGACTGCTAAGGCCTTGATAACTAACTCCCTAAGACCTCTCATTACAAAACCTTTGCCTTAAATCTAAGACATAAAAGGAAATTATTTAGGCAGATGCAAGACAGATGTTAGCCATAGCTTATTAGAAAAATATTCCCAATAGTCTTGACAGGAATAAAGTTCATTATCTTCTAACCCACAGGTGGCACTTGCACAAAACATAAAGGGTTATAGCAGGGTCACAACGCGCTTCGTTTTACATTTTTAAGTGGATTCTGTAAGTATTTGGTAGGAGGGGTGTCAGAGAAAAATTCAAGTGAGGTTTAACTTATATATTTGTACTGCCATTGTTCCCATTATGATAATTAACAAGATTGATTGGTTGGGCTATAAAAGTTATATCAAGATATAAAGCACATCTGGATCAAAATCCTTCTAAATGTTTAAGTCCTCTGCCCTCCCTTAATTTCCCAAGCCCTCTCCCCAACCTCTGCAGGGTTTACAAAACACAGTGCTTCCAGGGGTTTCTGGTGGCTGCTGGGACCTGTAACTATGGGAAGAGGCGCGCTGCTTCAGCTGCTGCCAGGTGCTGCCCACTGTCTTATCAGAGAGGGAACGCTGAGATAGAAACACATAGGCATTGCCTCCTACCAGTAATCAAAGAGTTTTTAAAAATCTCACCTTCACCTGCAACAGATCCTTAACCACAAATATTAATTTCCTTTAACAGCTTCTTTCAAGTTATCCATGACTTTGCCACAGAGCATTTGTTTTCCTTTTCTTTCGAAATGAAATGTTTCAGGAACTATGTCAGTTGAGGATTTATGGGTTACATATGCTCCAGCCTATGATACTGGGATGATTATTCTTTCCTTACAGGCATGTCTTGGAAGGCACCTGTCTCCCTGAGGACTGTATGAAATCTTGTTAATCTTGAGGCGGATTCCTTAATTGCAAAATGGAATAAACAATATATTAGAAGATTAAGTGCACCTTTCTTTTCACTGAGCCTCTTGGAAGTCCTATTGTTCAAAAAAGCCTGTGAGAAATTCATGTATCTCTCCCACAATAATTAGTCAAGAATTATCCCACTTCCAAGAGAAATTTATTTTGAGTCAATGTTTTTAAAATCTATCTGTTCATCAGGCTTACTCACGCATTAAGAATGATTTTCAGTGTTCAATAGAAAGTCCTGAAACAAGGAGCAATTAGAAACATCTGATTTCATGATGCATTTTCCCTCCGAACCAAACTGTTTCCACAAGGAAAATGTAAAGACTAACTGTGTTCTAAGCAGTTATTAAGCGTGCAGCAGAAACAGCTAAATTTCAAAAGCTGAAATACAACAATAACTTGGCTCGCAATGAAAGCTGTCTAATGTCTGATTTTAGATGTACAACAGTAGAATAAACATAAACATTAACTCAGCTCAACTCAACTAAGTAAAAAAAGGCTAACAATTCAAGCAACAGCACTCAGCCAAGGGCACAGGTCAGAAAGTCCTAGCTTTGCCCTGGGTTTCTTGCTCAAATTCAGACAACCTGTGCAACTGCTTTGCTCTTGTCCTGGACACCAGCGAGGGGGCCCAACCTGCAGATACAGTTGCAAATTTACTAGATAAGCTCTGGACAGTGTGAAACGAGGTAGAAGGCTGCTGAGTGTTATTTAAGAATGAACATTAAGAAGTTAATGGCATCTTTTAAAGGTGCTAAAAATTAAGCACATATTTAAGTGTTACACTGATGCAGGGACTTAGACCTGCTAAAGTCAATGGGCTGCTGCCATGAGCTCATCTTCTGCCGCTGACCTCCTCCTGCAATTTTTGCCCTGAGCACAGCAGAAAAGAAAGAAAGGTGCGGGTATGTGCGAGTTCAAACAGCACTCTCTGATAGGGATCTAAACATAAGAAATTCCCAGTCTTGATGACAGAAAAGCAATTTGTTTGGCCTTTTTCTTTTGCAGTCAACAATCAGCTCACCAGCTTGCCATAGTTTATTAAAGATCAGAGATTAAAGGCAATTTATAAGCAGCTTCTATCCATAGCAAGAAAATAAAAGAGATGTTAAATAGTACTTTCAGCAGTGTTTCAGCTGGTAATAGTTAAAAAATAAGCAAGAGAGGTCTCAACAATATCCATCTTCTCTACACACTGGTTAATAGCTTTTAGCACCATAATTTCTTGGACACAGTCTGTAACTAATGATTATAAAAACACAGCTTTTCTTAGCCAGATTACACAGGACAGATGGAAGGGAGCTAATCCACAAGGCTAAACAGGTATTACATGGCAATTTTCACTGAAACCATGAAAGATGGCCTGGCTAGGAAGAGTGAAAAATTAAACACCATGGCTTGTTTATCTGTTTTTTCTCCTTCCCACAACAAGGAAAAAGATGCACATGGGGCAAAGGAAGCAATCTATAGTAAAGGTCTTGGAAAAACAGTTCTTACAACTTCCCTTTTCTGGCTCTGCCACACAAACAGATGCAGAAAAGTTATGCCACAAAATAGAACTACTTCTCCTATTTTATCCTCCTTCCTTTTTTGTGTGGTTTAATTTCATTTCTGTCTTCTCCAGGTGCAGAGAATTGGCCCTGTGGACACATTGAGCCAGGTAATTTTCATAGGTGAACAGTCCATCTTGCAGTAACACAGACAAATTTTCTTGAGGGGGAAATGTCTGCATAGTTCACCAGCAAGTAAACGAAAACTACTAACGGGCAAGGACTAAAGGCAATACGTACTTCCTTCTCACCATCACTGAGAAGAGCCAAAGGAAGGTAAAACGGAACCAGGCAGCAGCCCAAAGGGCTAAAATAAATGCAAGACTTTAAAATAAAGAAAGAAGGAAAGAGAGGGGGAAAGAGTGAGAAAGTTATTTCAAAAACTAAATTTGAAATAGGATTATCTTTTCAGAGAATCCTGAAGTGGGATGGGCTCCATCTGGAACACAAGAGTGGAGTATTGATCTTCCTAAATTTAGCCTGGAAATGTTAAATAGTTCCATCAGTGGGGTGTAATTCTGCAAATGTTACTGCAGTGGGAGCCACGGGGCAAACGTCTTCATCAGCTGGTAGATGGAAAATGAGACATTTCTCAAAGCCTCCTGTGCTCCAGCTACTGAGATTATCCATGGACTAGACTCAAGACCCCTGAAGAAGTTTTCCATTCCTGCATCCTGGGAGAGCCCACTGCTCAACTCTTCTGCATGTGTAGCACCATGGTTATGCAGTAGCATAACAGCATCCAAAATGAATCCAGACTTTCCTTACAGGACAAAGAGGAAGAGAGAGCTCTCTCAGAGAGTTCACGATCTGTGTGTATGAGTGGTGCTGTGACTCCCCAGCATCAGCAAGGGAACAGTCACCCAACACTCCATCATCTGCCTTTCCAGTTGACATTTGCTGACATTTCTTTATATTCTGAGAAAGTCTTAATGAGCCTAAGGAAAGCCAATTCTTTGCCCCATAATTACTGCAAGAGGCAGAAGGGGCTTTTTTTCACCCAAATAAAGTCTCACATTCTATGACTAAAAAGTATTAACATCACCTAGAGTCCTTCACAATTGCTTGTACTGCCTTGTACATCACTGATCGGCTTAGTACCTGGGCATTTCACAGGAGTTGAATGACTTTTCCACTGAGGTAGGGAACTAGAAACATCTCCAAAGAGAACTAGGACACAAAAGTATTAAATGACTGGGTTTAAGAAGCATGGGAGTACACGGCAGAAGCCAATCTCCTGAATCACAGCCCCGTGTGGTCACAGCACAACCGCCATTGTGGCAGCAGCTGCATAATGACACCAGCAGTGAGATCCTACCACAATCTTCTAGGGACTTTTTTCCATTTCCCACACATGGAGGCCCTTCCCTACTCTAGACATCAGCTGCTGTACATTTACCCAACAACAACTCACTCTTCTGACAAGTTCCACAGAAAGGGAGTAAACAACATTGGTAATCATTGAAAAAAATAAAAACATGCAATAATTTATTCTCACAGTATCACTCTGTTGCTGTCTCGCTTAAGCCAGACAACATTTTCTATCTTATTGAGCGCATTGTGGGCACCAGTAGAGATGTTTAAAGCCTATTGCAGTGTTCAGCCAGATAGCAGCCACAGAAATTAAGGGGAGTTATGCAGCTGAATTCCTTAGTCATCCATTTATGCCTCCCCTTCCTCATAAATCAAAGGACAGGAAAGCAATTTAATCAGAAATAAACACAGAATTAGCAGTACAATTCAGCTCCTTATGCTCTTTCCTCATTGCTTTTGGTAAGTAGATTCAGCAAACAACCAAACAGCAAAAGAAAAAAATTATGAAAAATTTTTAAAAACCCCATGCGAGTATCACTGTGCTGCAGATTTCATAAAGTCTTATCCCAGTCTGAAATGGAATATCCTTCTAGTTCAGTGCAGTCTGGTTAAATAACTGGATTTTTAGTTTCTGAATAAGGATCTGATGTTAGTTGTATTACTGCAAAGGTCAGAAATTGCAGACTATACTTAAATATTTGTTTTATACAAATATGCAGTCCAACTGCAATGATGTGGCTGGATGTGCTTAACCCAGCATTCTGTTCTGATGTGATATGTAAATACGTTTCTGAAAGGACATGGCCAGGAGGTCACTGCGATAGCTTAGTAAAAATATAACAGAAACGGGCAACGGCAACAAAGAGGAAAAAGCAAGCCAACTATGAAGATTATAGTAATTAACACAAAGCATTACTGAATGTGCTGCCTCAGAAAACAGTGCTTATCTATGGCCCTCCCATCTCACAAAAAACACAATCAGAAGATAATCCATCCCATAAGAGCAAATAAAACATTTAGGAGCACAGAAAGCCAACAAAGAGTTGGAAAAATTAAAAATATTCAAAGAATAATTAATAAGAGGATAGACAAGAGATGTATAGAAACAACACCCTTACTGAAATCATAAACATCAGGATATACAAATAAACTAATAAAAAGTAATGTATTCTATGGGAGTGGCAGAAGGTTTCCCATGGGATTATCTTGGGAAAGATACTGTGAGAAGATACCATAAAGGTTAAATATCTTTAAAGGATTCCCAAAAGACACGACTTTCACAGAAAATCAGAAGCCTTCAAGCAATTTTGGGAATGCTAAAAAACAGATGAGAGGTTAAAAAAATGTTTTTTTAATGAGTATTTTACCAAATAAGCCAAATAGTTATTGCTCTGAATTAGAAGACAACTTCCCCTCTAGGAAGATTATTCCACAGTGTCTATCAGTGGGACGAACTTTCCCCTTCAGCATCTGCTAATGGTCCCAGACAAAGAAAGAGCACCACACTAGTCTGAACCCTCCTATTTCATAGCAAGTCTTAGAAACTGCCTCTGGCAATTGTGCTGCTCGGTATGAAAAAATTATGAACCTGCAGAAGAGTTCATCTCACACCAGTGAGATGTAAACAGCCAAGTTAATATAACTTCACGAGAAGCTTGCGAAGAACAGCACATGTGCTGCGCTTTCGACTGCCAACGCCAGCCTGACTGGCCATGGGGGCTGGCTCTGGCTCACGTCACGTCTCTGGCTAAAATCACTAAGAGAGCTGGTCACTCCTAGAGCAGCTCTTTGCTCTCCCCAGGCTCCCAGATGTGGCTCCACATTCCCTGAGAGCCAGTATCCACCACTCCTGACTCCACAGAACCCGGTTCTGAAATTATCCAGTATACCTATCGCACTTAAAAATTGATTAATGCTTCTCTGGAGCAAGATGTCATAATTAGACCCTCTCTCTTTTCATTTACAACTGAATTTAAAAGAGGGTTTAATGGCACTGCAGTACTGTAACATTCACAAAGGCAACACTGACCTGAGAATTTTGTGAGGGTTTTGGATTGCATAATTGCCAAGGGCTTCCAACAACATCAAGATTTTGGCCTTCAGCAAGATACATTTATAACCACCCCGGCTTAAGGCAATATGGGCTGAAACACATGTGTGCATCACGATAGACATCTCCTCAAAGGAGAAAACAGAAGTCTCTGGGAATTTTTTTCCCCAAAATAAGCCTGTATATCTCTCCCTCACACACACGCCGAACAGCGACCCAGCCTTTACGACTGACAATGGTGAAGAATAAGATGACATTTCCTGACCTTTAAGAAGCGTTCACTGATCAGCACTAACTGCACCATTTCACTCATCTTGTTAATTACTAGCTTAGGTATAAAGAAAAAAAGAAAGCTGGAATTCAGTGTATTTTGCTTTTTATGGAATACCACAGGCACTGTCCTGTGTCTTCAAAAGACAGAGGAGGCCCTGGTCTGCTGATTGCATTCAGCTCCCACTGGAGACAGAAGGACCGAAACATCTGACATCAGATAGGACATTAACGTACATATATTAGAGAAGTGGATTTATTAGCTAGATTTAAAAAAAAAAAAAGATCAGTTTTTGGTCAGAATGGATAGCATACTTTTTTTAAAATAAAACCTGAATAAAACAGCAGTTAAAAGCAGATAGTCCAACGGGAAAAAGCGTTCAGTTTGACTCCATATACGCAGTATAAGCATATCCATAGTGTCAGACACAGTAGGAAAGTATGTATTCAGTGCAGTCAGGGCATGGGACTGCAGGGCACACGCAGGCATAAAGATGGCTCTGACGGATCTAGTCTAGGTCCCAACCATGCTGTGGCCAAAGCAATGTGGACATCAGTACTGGCTGGCTCTCTGGCTATTCAGCCAGGACCCTACACAAGCTTTGCAATTTGCATTAAAACCCGTATAATCACTGTTTATCCTCTCCACACCCAAATTGACAGCTCTGGGCCACTCAACATATGCACTGATTCATCTGGACATAAAGGATCTTCTTTAATTTCAACATCCAAGAGGTCATTAACACACTGAATCTCATTCAGGGCATAGTAAGCATACAACTCACTGCAAAGGAGTCTTTTGTCAGTTCAAACAAACAAAAAAAGCCTCAGAGAAAGATAATGACTAATTTCTTTCTCATGAACACTACCTTCAGCTGAAGATGAAGCTGAATGGAGAGTAGTCCCAGGTGCTCCCCGGGAACGCCTGTTCTCACAACACTTCCCTTGGGCACACGAGGTCTTGTGACGGGTCTTTTAATGTCACTGTGGCACTCACCATCCTCCTATCACTCTAGGCATCCTCTCATCACTTCCTGATACAAACAAATGAGAAGGAGTTTGTACAAAACACCAAGCTTTAACTCAAATCTTATCTGCACCACTCCTGCCTGCCTGTATCATACGATAACTCGAAGCCCTAGGAATGGACTTACCCCAGAGACAGCAACGCTTTCAGCCTGCAGGCCAGAGAATGACTTAGGCAGAAAAAAGGTCCACTGGGCAGGATGGAAGAGCGTGACCTCACTTTTTCATGGGAGATACAGGGGGGTGGGAAAAGGAAGCAATAAGGTCCTCCTGTCTCCTTGTTTGGGCAGCCACAGGAATGGTGCCCAAGGAAAGGCATTTTGTCTTCTCTCCCCATCTCTTCTCTCTCTTACATGTGTGTCTGGATTCTGACAAGAATAATTAGAAGTTTGTAAGAGTTTGGCTTGACTAGAATGTTAAGCTCCTTTCCCTTTCAGGTGACCACTACTACCAGTTTTCCATTACAAGCCCCTTCCACAGGCAGTGCCATTCACCCACAAGGCTCTCACAGGGATGTTGCAAGTGGTTTGCAGAGAGGACAGTTTATATAGGTCAGAAATAGGGGTTCTAGCTATCTCAGTAAGTGTATAGTAGCGAGACATCACTCCCTAGTATCAGTTGTTATCAGGATTCATTCAAATTTTTCCATATTTTTAGGCCCTAATTATTCCATATCATTCAGTTCCTTGAGTATAGACAGACCATTGTCTTTTACTTATGTCATAAATTTATCCATAGATATATATCTATACACACACATATGTATTTTTACATATGTCATACATTGATATATTTTGTATATCTACTGTTGTAGGTATGCCAGGAAAACCAACATTGGTGGATGTTTTACAGTATAGAAGCGATGCTGTGGAAAACTGAGAAATAATATTCAATTCTCAAGCAGTGGTCAGAACCAGAGTGGTCATTCTGGAAAACAGGTTGCAAGCATTCAGCAACTTCACCTTAAGGAGAATTTGCCAGAAAGTCTGCAGAAAACATTGTATCAAAACTACATGAAGGCTGCCCATTCATTTTTCTCTGATTAAACTGGTTGTAGAGGCTGATACAGTTAAATATAGACAAGCCTTTCAGTTAGGCATGCTTTCCATATCCATGCTGACTACTTTGCACACCCACTTTGATCTAGGCTCAGACCCATTTCTGACTGCTGTCCTGATGCACACACCAAAGCACAGCAATGTGCATCTGGCTAGCTGTAACCGAGCGGCCAGACTCTGGGCTCCCTCATACTCTCTGTAAGGAAACAAAAGTCCAGGAAACTTGCAGACGAGTGGGCCATGATGGATATGTGAGCCATGTGGCATCTGCTGGGCCCAGCTGTTATATGCTGCTGGGAGGAAAGAAAGTACAGACTGCTCCAGGGGTGAACTGCAGATCACTGGGATGAAAAGCAAAATGGAAGTGAAGAACTATTGAATCCTGTCCTAGAGAACACAGCCCAAAAGAAGGAAAGCTGTTGAATCAGTTCTTCAACAAAAGGGGAAAGCATTTGGCTGCAGAAAGACAAGGCAGAAGAAAACCTTTGGGAAGACTCAGCAGAGAGTGCAGGCAACCTTCCCATCTCAGGATAAGAGGGCTACTAAATCTGTGGAAGAACAAAGGAGGAGCAATTTGGGTGGAAAAGGCAAAGAAAGTAGTGATGGTCCCCTGTCCACCCATCACGAGAGAGAAGAAAAATCTGTCTCTGTTCATTTCTGGGTTGAAGCCAATATACAGTGCCAAGGGAGAGAAGATGCTCCAGCTCCTACCCAGATGTGCACCCCATCAGCTGAGCACATGAATGTGTTGGTTCCAGGGGCAGTGGCTGGGAATGCAATGGCAACCTCTACAGGAACTCTTGCATACCAGATTCACCACATTTACAGAGTCCTCCTTTTCAGATCAGGTGCAACTTCTTTGACCCTGTAATTACATGGAAAATGCAGTTTTATGCATGTTTATGAAGAGAATTAAAACTAATCAAAAATACACCAATCAAAAGTTTATTCCCACCACTGTGACAACTGCAAGCCATGACCAAGGAACAAACCAAGGCAACATAACTTTCCAGAGTGATTAGCCTGCCAAAAACATGAAAACCTGGTAACACATCTTACCTCACATTGGTGAGTGACCGCTACTCCTTGGTCAGCTGCCACAACCCATAAGACACCACAGCACTGTGGCAAGTTAGAACAAAGTTTCTGAGAAGTTACTAAATTTCAACAGCAGAATTCAAAAGTTCCTATTTCTCCATTCTTTGATTTCTCATAAAGGCAAAGCATTCCAATTTAATTTGGCATTTATTTCCAACCTGCTGTGTTTTCTATTATTGGCTTGGTTGGGTTTTTAAATAGCAACAAAGTAATTGTAACCACCCATATCCCCGAGATGAAACTTCTGCATCACACTTCTCTCCTTCATCTCCTGCCTGGCTTAGCTCTGCCTGATGGCTTTTCTCAATAATTAACTATTTTTTCCTCATTTTTTCTCATTTCCGTCATATTCTCTGTACACAAAACTGTAAATTATTATTTTGAAATAGACTGCATTACTTTTGCAGTACAGCTTGCTCCCACAACTCCCCTTGAAATCGGTAAGTCTACTCACTAAATAATGCACTTCTCAGCCAGGGCAAGCACACCAGAGTCTGCCTCATTTGCTGAGTCTAATCAGTTTTCCAAGTAGAATATGCAAACTGACTATCTGCTCTACAAAGTGAGTTTCAGCAGAAGCAGAAGACATTTAAATCTCCTGAAACCAGCCTTATTTGAGCTAATGTCCAAATCTTGCTTCAAGTAGCTTTAATTTCCCTTTTTAAAAAAAATTAAAAAACACATGGCTTTTAATTTCTTTTCTTTTTTATGAGATGGCACTATTGTTTTTTAAATATCTGTTCTACATATATATTTAAATAAAGTTCTTTATCTTCTTCTCCAGAAAAAAAACAACCACAACAACAAACCACCAAACAAAAAACCCACAAAACATTAAAAAGATGGGGTTGGCTCCTGTGTACAATGTCAGTTCCTACATTCACTGTTAAAGGAACTTGCCTTGTCATACTACTTTTCAGCACATCCCTTTTCTTCCAAATTTTCAAGACCTGAATAAATATAAGAAGCTATTATGCAGCACAGAATAAAAAGAGATTGCTCTGTAGATTTTCTTAGAAATGACAAATTTTACACAAATCAGCACATTTTAACAAACAGATTTGTTCTTCAGCTTCAGTGTGTACAATTTGATTCCACATCAGCTTAAATATTTTTCAGATTAATCTCCCTTAATCTTTTGGCCACATCATTTCAGTGTACAGTAAAGATCACAGTAAAGCTTCAGTGCAGTCTAAGGAGTCCCACAAGGTCGTGGCTCTCCTTAAAGAGCATAATCCAGATCTAATTTCAGAAGGAATGAGGTAGGGTTTACATTTCTGAATGTGCACATGACAAATCTACAGCCTTTCAAGAAAAATCCTGCAGACTCTTCCAGCAGTGTTTTATCCCAGTTGTTCTGAAAAAGACACATAACTAATCAAAAGGAAAGCTTAGGGTTTGGAGGTTTTTATTTCTTTGTTTTTTCAACACATAGTATGTATTCAACCCGATGCACATTTCTAATGTCTTGGGGGGGAAAAAAGTTTTCTCTGTTTTCTTTGTCTTCTGCACCTTTTTTCCTGGATTTTCTCAAGAAGAAACATTTCCTCCACCGGAGTAAGGACAGATGGGGTTACCTCTCAAGAGTGCTCCTTGTTTGCATGTATTACTGTAAAAGATAGCTTCCCTTAAGAGAGACAAGACTCCAGGCTATGAATCTGATGCTGTTCAGAGCAGACAGAGCCATGCCTGATACACAGGTTGATTTCAGCTAGTTTTCCCTAGATCATATTTTAGAAGAAAAGCACAGCAAACCACTAGCCTATCAATGACAAGTACATCAGTGCCCATCGAACACTTAACTACCACTGCCTTTCTCAGCTGCAAGACTTCGTAACATTTGTACTGTATACATTCTTCCCCCCAGGCTCAGATTTATCCCCCGCTACTTTCAGCCCCAAATCACAGCAGCTTTTGTTTGCTTTTCAGAGGAAAGCACCAAGTGAGACAGAGTCAAACTTTTGCCCTTTTTGATTGTAAAGGTCTGAAACTTTGACTGCAGCCAGCTGCTCACACCAATGTAATGACTCCAACATGAATGGTTTAATCACAGAATCTCTAAGGCAGGAAGGCACCTCTGGATCAGCTACAGCGACCTCCTGCTCAAAGCAGTGCCAGCTACAGCAGGATCCTCAGGAACATGTCCAGTCAGGTTTTGATTATCTCCAAGGATCTCCTCATCCTTTCCAGGAGACCTGTTCCAGCACTGACCATCCTTACAGTAAAAAAGCTTTTTCTTCCATTTCAGTGGAAGAGTTTCCTGTATTTCAATTTGTGCCCACTGTTTCTCATCCTGCCACAGGACAACACGAGAAGAGTCTGGCTCCATTTTCTTTATCCCCTCCCTTCATGTATTTATACATATTGAGGAGATCCCCCAACCCTTCTGTTCTCCAGAGAGAACAGTCCCAGCTCTCTCAGCCTCTCCTCACATGTCAAATGCTCCAATCCCTTCATCATCTTTGTGGCCCTTTGCAAGACCCCCAGGGATCTTTTCTACAAGCTGCTTGTTCATTCATGCAGGTCTCCTTCCAACTTTGCTTGATTTCCTGCTTGTCAGGACGGACCACGCTTAAGCTTGGAGGTGATCCTTGAAAAATACAGCTCTCCTGGGCTGTATCCCATGAGTTATTAATGCCCACAGCAGTCCAGATACACCTGCTCCCATGACCAAATCACCTAACATGCTGGCAGCAAAGATTGACCTGGTATAAATGCTGTCTTAGGAATAGGTATCAAAGTCAAGGTCCAGCCCTCTGAGGCCACCAACACACTGCTAGAACAAAGCCGTTAACCCTCAGGCGTCCTGAGCTATTCTAAGAAAGCTACCAGTAAAGCTGAAGTGAAACTTATCCCATGGATATCATGAAATTCACACAACAGGTTATATTAGAAGCCCAGATAAAGTAAAATGAATCCTGTGTGATGTAAGGCTATCCACTATTGCCTTAAAAAGCACAATTTATGCATTGCTTGATGCATCCCTGCAGCCAAACTGTTAATTTTCACATTGGACACAGCACTAGCTGGACTGATGGCAACATTTGGTATAAAGACAGCTATACCGCATCAGACAAGAAGCCTGTTTATCCCTGTATCTTCTCTTTGGTAGTCAGCAGCAGGTACTGAAAGAACATGAGAATATTCTGTATGTGTCCTGGTTCTTCCTGAGATATTCTTCTCAATTCCTGCAGACAGTACCTTAGGACCTTATTATATACATGCTTTTGAGAAGCAAAGAATAACACCTTGCCTTCTCCACCCCTTTATTATTCCATATATTTTTTTTATTTCTTCCTTAGTCTCTTTATAAGATGAAGTCCCAATCCAGTTAGTTTCGTCTCAATAAGAAGCTATTCCATGACCTAGGTCATTCCTGTTTCCCTTTTCTGCACCCTCTCCTAGTTCAGCTAACTCTCTTTTTAGATAAAGCAGTATTCAAGATATGAGGGTAGCATGTGCTTATAGTGCCAAAAGATGTTTCCTCTTCTGTTCTCTTCTTAATTAATTTCTAGCAGCTTATTTGCCTTTCTGACCACTGGAATGCACTGACTTAGTGTTTCAAGAAAGCTGTTCAGTGTAATTGCTAGTAATCAGAGCCCACAATTTTCTAGGTACAGTGTGGATTCTTTTTCCTCGCATGTATTACTTGGCATTTAGCGACCTGGAGCTTCATCAGTCAGACAGCACTTCTCAGCTTTGCCCATGATCTGTTGATCCTGATTGACTATATTTGGCTGTTCTTACAAAAATACCTTGTGAGGTACTTCAAAGTTATTGTAACTGTATGCTTTATGACAACTAGGACAGAGGAGCTAACTGTCCATTCTCATCAGTTACCAGAGAACAACCACCCCTGTACTACAACTTCTGCTAGTTGTGGGAGACCATCACAGGGTTGAGGATGCTCTGGTTCACAACGGAAGTCACTCAATACCCACAGCTGAACCAGAACCACAGGAAGCACAGCTTAGCAAAGACCAGGCTGATATGGCCTGTCCACATCACCATGTGCGAGGTTGTTCAGCCAGCTCTAAGGTCCCAGACTGTGGGTCACTTGTGTCTTTCCACAGACTCCAAGCTGCTGGAAAACTAGAGCTGAATTAAATGGAAGAACATAAATATTATTCCTCTGGTTCTGCAGCTGCAATTTATTACCCAAATGTTTTCCTATGTCTTGTGTGCAGTTTAAATATATATATATCTTTTACATCTTCACCTTTGTTTTAAAGTGTTCAACATTTTCTAGAGTTCAGCAGACCTCCATTAATCTCATACTACCTCATCTTGCCATACAGACTCTCTAAGAATCTGCCCTGTTTAATCAAGGGTTTTCACAAAGAGGCTCTGGGAATACAAGTTCAGCTTCTTTTCAGGCAACATTTCAATTTCAGAGATACACCTGCTCCCTCACAGACATACATGCGTATACATGCATGCACACAGCCATTGCTATATAACTACAGTGCTATATACATGTAACTATATAGGATGTGCAAAAAACTTCAGTATTTCAAAACACATTCTTATCCGCACAGTTTTTCTGAGAGTACCTTGTAGAATGTAATTCTAAATGATCTGAACATGATAATACCTCCAAGATTTCTTCTACTTTCTCCTTCTCTTCTCCAATTAAGAAAAGTCTGTTGATGAAGATATTTTTTTCATGGTCTCTTTAGCAAAATAAGATTGCATGGGCCACTGTTTATGTGAAAATCTGCCAAGGAAATCAGCAAAAAATTTCCCCCTAGAACTATCACCCAAAAAAAAAAAATCTCCATATGGAGAATTTCATGGTTTTGTGAGCTCATAAAAAGTACATTTAATCTTGCTTTATTTTTTTTGTCCAAGTTTAAAACACTGGTTTTGACATTTTACTTCAAGAAAGTGTTGCTCAGTCTGCCAAAAGGGAACCAGCATGAGCTCAGGCTTTACTGGGGAGGTGAAATTTTATTGTGTTTCTCCGACATTTAAAAAAATTGGTGTTGTAAAATCTGGCATTGAACACATTATTGTGCATTCCAAATTCCATATATACCCAGCAAGCTTATCTAAGACAACACAGACCAGGTAGGTTTTAAGCAAGAACTACTCCCGGAGCAAAATCTGACAGGTCTGCACAGCTGGAATAGGTTCAAGCCCTGGCTCTAAAATATTTTTGAGAAGTTTTCTCTCTCCATATAGAGTCTAAGAACAGAAATTCTCTGGAGCTGATCTAAACTTCCAAGACTGCATCCCTGAGATTTCAGCAAAGAATGTAAAAGCTAATAGCAAGAATTGTCATCTACAGTGAATGGAGTTCTGTGGGACTCCTCTGGGACACATATACACACACACACACACATATATATATATCTCCTTGTATCCATAAGTATGTTAAAGGTATAATCAGAATGGTATTTGTGGTTTGCATCACTGAGTTGGTTGTCTAAGGCCAGAGCCCCAAAATCCATGCCTGTTCCTAACCAGCTTTCTTCAGACAAATGTCTGATCATGCTATATCCCTCAGCATTCTACATCATTTACCGTCTTTTGTAATGCACTTGTTTACTATTCAGTAAACCTCTTACACTGTTTTGCTGCAAAAACAGCTAGAGCCCTCCTGATTGTTTTGTGGCTAACGTAGCAAAAACAGCTCTTTTGAAGCTTAGGAGATCTCACAATGCAACTACGCAACCTGTATTAACACTGCTGGGAATCTCTTGGTCTTGTCCAATGTAAAAATCCACCCCTTCATTAATGTACATTGTATTGTCTCTGAACACATGCCACCAGAAAATACAAAGCTGTGAAAATCTAGACTGTATAAGACTGCAGACCCATATGGTGCTCTCCTTTTGCACGCATTCCCTCGACCTTCCCAGTGTGCCCTCTTCTGTGCTAACCCTTATAGCTATCAAGGAGAAAACACAGGGCGCAAAGCCTTTTGTGTTTCACTGTCTCCCCAGATGACACAGTACTACTCCTTAGGAAAACTGCATCTTTAAGGAATGTGTTTCTTCAGAGGGCCTTGCAAAAACAAACAGAAGTGTTGGGGCTTATCTCTGCAGTCAGCCTGCAACCTGCATCAAAACTGTCTTTAAACAGTAGAGCTCCTTTTCGCCTTTGAAAAATATCAGCCTTCCACTCAAGAGTTAGAACATTTTAGATCTAAAGGGCTACTGCTTCTCAAGAGCTTCAGTTCGGGTGCCCAGTGCTCCTACTCTCCATTACAAACAGCATCCTCTGGTCAAATTAACAATCCAGACAGACACAAACCACCCAGGAGAGCCCCATGGCCAAGGTGCTCCATGGGAAATAAAGTCCTGTTGGTTACTTCCACCTCCAGAGGAGACCTCAAAGATCTATAACCAATAGGAAATATCACAGCTTTCAGCCAACACTGGTTTGACAGATCATTTTTAACCCATCCTATGGGGAGACTGGAGCCGTGCTGCCTTGCTGGGGCAAGCAATTTTATTGACTCACCCTAAGCAGCCAATACATGAGAAAAATCTTCTTAAGTGATAAATCTAGAGTCTGCAGCTGGGCACTGCCCGATGTGGAACATCTGGAAGAGCTGTGCTAAGGAGAATGCTGGGAACAGAAAATAACCAAGCCAGCTTACAACGCAAGGGCATGCACAGTGCCAGCCCTCCAACAGTACAGAGTTAACGGCAAGCTGTTATATGCTCTCTCTGTCTCTTTTTTGGCAGTCCCCCAAATTCATAATGAAGAACAGTGCAAGTGTGATTAGAACATTCAGCAAAATCTGAATAGTTTATAGTTTCTACTAAGCTATTTCCCATGAATCCAAAGAGCTCATAAGATCATTCTGAATAATAAAATAAGTTATTCTTATAGGGACAAGGTATCATTATCTAATATTCATCATGAGAAAATATAGTCATCTTGTCATCTTACAATTTATGCTGCAGTATCCAAGATATTAGCTAACATCTATTATCAACTATGTCTTGAACTGCCTATATTACGTTTATTTAAGAAATTCAGACAGGTGAGATGTTCTACAGAGACGCCATTTTCAAACAAGCAAATGGGAAAAAAGGCATTGACTGCTATAAATGTAATAAACTCTTACTGACGTCTCAAACTCATTACAGTTCACTAAAAAGTATAAAGGCTGATTACTATGATAAAAGAAATCCAGAGAAATAACTTCCTTTCCTTTAAAAGAAAGGAGGTACGATATCTACTCTTCACTGCACTGATCCACCTGACTGTTAGTCTTGGCATCTGCCCAACATGCTTCCCATCCTTTTAGTTAAAGCTACATTCATGAAATAACCCTTTTTTCCTCCCCTATTTTGTAATGCCAGGCTTTGAACACAAAAGATATAAGGGATGCAATCTGCAGAGCTATATTTACTATTTCTAGGGAAGTAATTTAATTGATTGTTTCTTTTTCAAGTCCAAAAAGTTAAAGAAAAGATACTGCACAGCTGATATGCCAGTTCCTTCCTCTGGCTAACTGATAATAAGATGCCAACAAAATTAATTTTAGCATCATGCAATTAGGCAACTGGGTGCCAAACAGGTTTTAAAAGATTTAATCCTGACAAAAACCATGCATAGAAATATAAAATCCACCAGTTATGTTATCTGTAATAGAATAGCTAGATTCTTCTGTTGAGAGAAATCATCCTCTCAAACCAACTAGCACTAGCCAAAAACACATGGCTTGTTTTCCTTGTAGAAAAAAAGCTAATTTGGAGTAATAACTGTTAATGTCTGTCAGATAAAACAGACAAGATCCTGATGTCAAAGTATGTATCTGGAGAAGATCTTTTTTGTGGTGACTTTTCCCATGTTTTGTCCCTCAGGATTTTAATCTGGACTGAAATTTTCACAGACACATTCTTACTGATGATGTTAAGAAGAGCAAGTCAAACTTGGTAGCAGGCAAGAGAGGGTGAGATTTCCCTGGAGGCTGGGAGGAGCTGGGGCAATTCCTCTCCACCCACAGGTGAGCTTCAGCGTCCGTCCTGGGGCAGGCGATCCAGTCAGCAAAGCTGAGCCCTTCCTCCCTTCTCTCCTCTCTACTCCAAAATCTCTCCACTGCCACCATAAAGCTCAGTTTGCCAGTGATGCCCAGATGCCTGAAGAGCAAACAGGGCATATGTCCCATGCTGAGTGCATTTATTCAGATGAAGTCTTTTTAGCTTTGTTTTTTCAGTTATTGAACAGCAGAGTGGAATAAGTGAAAAAGGGACCTCAAAACATCACTGCTGTCAGCCATCGTTTAATGCTTGTTTTCCTCAAGGCCAAATATATAGCTTGATATTACACAATGCTGCTATGAATCGATTAGTAATTTTATACATAAATTATTATTTGCTCATGTAAAGATTAAGTTTCCTTACTTTGATCCCAGTGTAATGGTGAGACGTGTAGCAGGTCCTTCTTGATCTCTAGCCACAGCCGTATTAGGAAAAGTTTTCTAACCAGAGAAGATATTTTTCTAGGATTCTTCTAAGCCAGACATTATGGAGTCAAGGACCAAACACACAGGTGACAGTACATCTCAGAGTAGTCTCATCTGAAACATTAGCCTTTTAGCTTTCTCTGCTGAGTCTAAGAAAAGCAAATGAGTAATAAAAAATAAAACATAAAAATAAAAATGAGAAATCACAAAAGCAAGAGTACTGGGGTCATCTGAAGCATTTAATCCCTTTAAATTTATCACACTGAAATATGTCCATATGGTTTTATTGATGAATCCCATATTTGACAATAAATCATCCAGAGAAACCATAGGACTGAATTCTTGAAGCAAGTGGGAAAAATCTTCACTTGTCAGTATTTTCCGCTACAGAAAACTAGTGTAGCAAGAAAAGAAAGAGTCTTGTGCAACTGCCCTTTTCTATTTTCAAGTACAATGCAGTGGCACACACAATCCATTTACCCACCCGCCTGACACAGCTGGGTCAGCGGTGCCCAAATAGTGGTGGCCTGGCAGCCCATGCCAGCCCGCAGGAGGTCTCCACCAGCTCCAGCCCCATTTGCAGCAGGTGCCTTAGGAGGAGATCTGAATGCTGTGGGTTTGGGGTTGCTGAAAGGGTTGAGAGGTCAAAGGCAGACCTCCATGACAGCTGTCCTGCCTACAGCCTTATTGCATGGTTTCCTGGACAGCCCTACTGTCCTGAGTTCAGTTGAGACAGGGTTAACTTTCTTCATAATAGCTAGTAAGAGGCTGTGTTTTGGATTTGTGCTCAGAAGAAAACTGGTAACAGTGAGGTTTATAGTGGTTGCCAGGACATTCAAGGTCGATTCAGCTTCTCTGATGTGCCAGTGTCTGCAGGTGCAGGAGAAGCTGGGAGGAAGCACAGCCCCAATTACTAGCCTGGGATTCGATCTCAGGTTCAGGATTGAGACCCAAAGTGGCCAATAGTCTATTCCATAACATGCACATCGTGCCCAGTAAATAGGTGATGGCCCTCCAGAAGCTCAGGCCTTTTTGTTCCAGATCCCTTCTGATCTGTGTATCACTCATTTGTATATATTACTATTATTAATATTATTGTAGTTTAGTTATTAAATTGTCGTTATCTCAACCCATGAGTCTTTTTTCCCTTTGCCCTTTTAATTCTCTCCCCCATCCCTAGGAGGGGGTGGGGAGTGAGAGAGCAGTTGGGTGGGGTTGGCTCCCAGCCAAGGGTAAACCCATCACACCTACTAACTGCTGCCAGTCCCATGTGCAAAGAGGCGATTGCTCCAAAACAGCTCACTCCAAAAGGCTCTTGGCAGTGACCCAAAACCGGAACCTGGCCCAACACCCTGGAACAACCACAGGGCTGTTGGGCTGCCAGTGCTACCAGTGCCCCAAGTGCTCTGAAGTGAGGACAGCCTGTCACTGCGTCCAAGGGCATCACCAGGGGCAGGGAGCAACAATGCTGGTTCTGCTTGGCCATGGGGTGACGCTTGGTATATCTCACTGAGTTGAAGACAACGAATGGAGTGCAAAGGAAAGCGCCAGCCTCACACAGCTTTGCACGGTGGAGGTCCTCCGTGCACTCAGCAACTTAAAGGACTGAGGTCAAAAAACATATAAAGAATCCCTTTCCCCATTAACTCAAACATTTTCAGTGCTGTTTGCAATTAAGGGATAATGCATTTAATTGCTAATTGCACCAATCAGTCTTGACTCCCAAAATGCCAAGGGAAAGTTACTTTCCCTGAATTCCACCCACATAATTGTCATGCACAAGCCAGTGTGCAGACTGAAATAGTAGAAGAAGTGGGTTTATCTGTTGGAGTCTACACCCTTCTTCAGTTCTGGGCTGCTTTGATGATGATGATGATTCTGGATGGATTTCTGGTCTCTTTCTGCACAGTAGTTGTATATTGCAAAAAAAAGTCAAACAAAAGCTTTGCAAAGCAAGGTTTCTTTTATGAAGATATCCTATCTCAAAAAAAAAAAGGGGGGGGAGAGAAAAGCGAACACGCAAAAGAAAAGGAAAACACGTTCAATCTTTTAAATACAAGAACAAATACCCAAATGCTAGGTCTGTAAGTTGTTTTGCAAATATGTGATACGGCTCAAGTTTGGCTACAGCACAGGAAGCTAGTCACACTTGAGAACTCGAGATGCCAATGATTTTGCAGTGAGCAATGTCACTCAAGTCTTCTGTGTGAGCTGCAAGTCTGAAAAACAAGCCTCACGGTGGTTCTGAGCTGTTGTTATTATTAGGCAATAGCATATGTAAGCATCTTTGAGACATTCAGCTTGACAACACATTTCAATCTCAGGAGGAGTCTAAATAAAATCTTTGCTTAGCATGTTCAATAATGGTCTCAAGAGGCTACAAGGAAAGGGGAGGGCAAGATTACAGCATACAAACTGCAGAGATCTTGGATTTTGAGTCACCCAAAGCAATGAGAATCAGCAGTGGCTTGCTTAATCTTTTATTTCCTTTCCATAATGAGCCTGCCTCTATGAATACAGTTCTCTTGCCTCTCAGCTGTTATCTGTCACTTCATAAAACAAATACAGCTTCAAATTTGACAGTTTTCTTGTTGTTAGTCTTTGTTCTGAAACTAACTCTCCTGTTGATCTAAAAAGCCAGCAGCTTCTGGCTCTATCCTGTCCTGATTGCAGTCTTGTCTCTCCAGTGGCAAGACTTTTTTCAACTTGTTATTTTTTCAATGCTTTATCTCTCACCCCACAAACCACAGCATCTCTACTAAACACTACCACATTTGTGCTTCTCCCTTAACCTTAATAAGGGAAACCAAAGCTAGAAATATTGCAGAACAATAACAGTGCATCCTATAAACTGTCTGGTCTTCAGCTGATCAGAAATTTTTCTGACAAAATTTCAATTGTGAAAAGGACAAGGACTGCCAGTAATGAATTCTACCAGTCAGAGCACCATCACAAACACCCACAGAAAACTTGCTTGCTTCTTCTACCAGACAACATCTAGGGGAAGACACATTTTGGGAGTTGTTGCGTCTCTAAGGTCTGCAGCATATGAGCAATGTTAGCTAGGTTTGTAACATCTTGTTGGAACAGCTATATTCAATAAGAACAGACGTTCTGGATCTGACAGAGGAGCTGTCTCCAGGCTCCCACAGGGAAAAGCAGCAGATGCCTCCAATACAGAACAAGAACTGCACAAGTATGCTGTGATATGTCCACCCGTGCAACTTCCCTGCTTCAAACAGCTTGAAGTTTGGGCACATCCTCAAAGAAAAGAAATGTTATCTACTGCTTAGCAGACAAAGAATTTTTGTTCTTTTACTTTTTCTATTATTTTGGGCATAGATAAACCTTTGGGAATAAAGCCTTCTGTAACAGTAATTTCCACTGTTGGCCAGATGCTGTACAAGGAAGGACCTCTCATGGTTCATTTGCAGCCTTCATAGACCAGTTCAAGACTACTCATTCTTGTAGTATAAAAAGTTGTGATAAACATACCATTTTCATTATACCACTGGTCAAATGTGTTCAAATCATGGGGCATGCATCATGTCAGAACCTGAGTATTTTTTCTTTTACTCTTCAATTTCAGTTAATTTTCAAATTATACTACTAAGCTCAGTCAAAGGGTCCGAATTTTTCAGTAAAATGGCAAACTAAGACGTGCAGTCAGTTTCCAACTTTATCAAATTCATGAATAGTTTCATTTGAATAAAATCTTACCATTCCCCCCTTTTTTTTTAATAGATAGGAGGAAGGAGATGAAGATATTTATAACACTTACTGGAAAACAGTTATCTTTTCTTTAAAATTTTTTTACTGAAAGAAACTTCTAGATTCATGCCTAGAAGTCAGGCATTCAAGAAGGATCTAAATGTAAGTATTTTAGCACTGGTGACTGGCCACTTAGTTTCATGTAGATCTGCTTGGGTGCAAAGACCACCATGAGAAAGCTTTTTGGGCATTTCCATTAGACAAGGCAGATGTTGATGTGGCCCATCAGGTCTCCTCTGCAGAACCTCAAATGGCACCATTGAGCCTGCTCCAGACACAGTCACGTGTGTTGAAACGAAGGGAACATAAGAATATATGGGAAAATCACATTTAAATGTCGCAAAGTAATCAAAGATGCATTTTAGACACTTAAGAAACCAAAGAAGTTTGTTTAGGGAACTATCATATTGTGTAAAACCCAGAAAACATTACAGTGCATACACTGAGAAGGCTCTGGACTATCCAGGGATGTAAACTGAAGTAAGGAGATGCAAACACATCAAGCCGACAGCCTTAAATGCCTGAAAAGCTACAATCGAAGGATTTTCCTTTATCATCTTGCTCTCTGTCTGAAGTGAAAACAGGAAGGTGTTGGTTAGATTTAACTAACTGAAAAACACCTCAATATTCAATGCATGGCACCTTAGCCTTCTTTACTCAACACCAAATATTGCAGCAGACTGCTTTTGCTATCACTGTCCTTGTCCAAAACCCAGAGATTCCAGTTAAGTATCAAAAAATAGCTGTCAAAGTACAGTCACACTTCCTTGTTGATTCCAGCAGTTACAGGGAGAAATCTTATGTGAACCCAGCACTATAGCAAATCCCAAGTGCAGATGAAATAAGCCACGAGACAAACGCACACTTACTCGTCTACACTTGGGGTTTGCTCTTTACCTTAGGGTAAAGTCCCAGCGAAGGCAGAGCCAGTGTCACTCTTCCCATACATCACCCCCCAGGTTACTCAGCATACACGTCTCAGAGGTACACCAGAGTCAAACATCCTCACTCCCCAACACACTTGTCTATATGATTGCTTCTAGCTTCAAGCAACTGTCACTAAAGCAAGGTTAATAATGCATGCAGCCCATTTGTGAATATCTACTCTGCAAAATGCTTCAAATACAGCATCACTTGTTCACTTTTTATTGAAATGAGGAGAAGTACAAAAACTACTCTGGTTATGCAAGCACACACGGAGATACAGGAAAAAGACATTAAGAAAATGCTCCTCATTCAAAGGTCTGATGATGAAACATTTCCCAGCAAATATTAATTGGATTACAAAACAGAGAAGCAAAAAAAAGCACCAACTTTAACAGTATTAACTTTAGTAAGCTTTGATAGAGAAGCATGGCAAAAACCACAGGAGACGTTCCAATATTTACAGATGCAATTTTCTCCCTTGAAATTAGCAAGTTAAGAAGAAAGCTAAAACACAAAGTCCAAAACATTACTAAAAATATAACAAAATGAGACTAATCAAAGTTTAATCATGACTTTGTTAAATTCACTCATAATCATTAAAACTGTAAAGCAAGCTTTTTGCTAGAGTAGCCCAGGTCTGGGATTTCCCCTCTGACAACAGTACCAGCAGAAATGGTTAAAAAACACTCCATAGCATAATTGAAAGAAAAAAAGCTTTCCAGTGGTATAGGAGGGGTGTTCAGAGGGGAAAAATTACTGCTTACAGTCTTAATACATAAGGGGCTATTTTGAGTGCCACTACCTGCTCCCTCTCTCTCTCCCACACAAAACAACTGTTCCCATGCTGAGTGGCACTGCCAAAGTTAACAAGGCAGATCCAACCAAATTTGTTGTTCATTCCCTGCCAAGCCTCTCGGTCCAGCAGATCGGTCTATCCCCACCTGTTGCACTTTCACAATTGGATGAAGATGGTCTAAACCCATGTTGTCGCCAGAAGGGGTAGCGCTGCCCCAGCCACACGCTCCTGCCCTGTGCCAGCAATTGTGCTCATGGGACCATCTGGGGGGCCAGATCCATGAGCTGACACACAGTTGAAAATTAACCCTGAAAAAACAGGTTTCTGGCTAACTGAAAACAGATTCGGCTCACTGCACAGCTGCCCATAAGTCAATGCTGGCACAGAGAAAGGAGCAGAAACAGGCAGGCAGGTAAAGGGCAGCAGTGGTCATTTCAGAGGTGGGACGGGCTTAGATAACTTCACCTGTCACCAAACTACACCCTGAAATCAATCCCTGCATTGCTCGAAAGGCCGTCTCCCAGCTGTCAGTTTGTGACGTCTTTTGCATCAACATATGTTTTTGGAACATCCAAGGGCACCTATCCAGGGAAGTGGGGGACAGAGCTCCACCTTCCACCTGACCATCCCCTCGAGATGTCCTGTTCAATCTCCTCTGCTCTATGCCCCATCCATACACTGCAATAATATATAAAATTACCTGGGTCCCTACAGATCAGCACTTGAAATGAATCACTGTTGTAAAACTTCTCAGACTCCACAGAAGCACAAATCCTCCTTTTCTTTTGGTGCAGCTTCTCTTGAGGATGTTTCTCTTAGGAGTACATTCAGCAGAATGAATCAAAGTTTCCCTTGCTCTTTCACAGTCTACCTTCTCTGGTTTAGCTGGTTTGAAGTTACTGGGACATTCAGCACAAGTTACACAAATAGGAGGATGTAAGATTAATGTCTGGACACAATATATGAACTGTGAAAAATTATCTGGGTTACATTTATTATCAAAAGACTATCACTTGGTCATCAACTCACTAACTAATGATTACTCTCTTCCACCTAAAAATCTCTTGAGGTTCTGCCTGAAGACCAGGGGTCCTTTCTGGTTAGCAGACAACTTTTTTAAAACTTAAAGGTACAGACAGAAGACAAGTACCAAAAGTTGGAAGAAAACTTTAGCTCAAATCACAGACATTTCAACCACCTGGCTTCATCACAATACTTAGCAGGTTGATCATGGCTAATTCCACAGAATCTCACACCAGAGATGCAATTAAAACATATACAAAATGTGGTACTGTCACTGTGGGACATCTAGACCACAGACTATCTACAAAACTGTTTCCTTTAAAGCTCAGGGAACAACCCTGGAAGTGAGTTACATGGGATGAATGTCACTACAAGGAAGAGAAGGTCCAAGAACTAAACACTATAGGCGTATTAGGCACTTAGTGCCATTTAAGTCCCATGTAAACATGATTTTGGAGGCCTGATAAGAATAAAGATTGTGTCGGTCCTTATGTGAACACAATAGATGTTAGAGCAGATGCAAATTAAGATCATATTTTTATCACACTTGAGAGCCATAAGATCTCCACATAATGAGGTCCACAGGATATGCACAGCAGACAATTCAAACAAAAGGCCAGATAAATATGATACTTTCCAATTTCTGAAAATAAAAATAATCAGAGAACAATTATCAAAGATCGAGATATTTTTTCCCTTTGAAAATAAAACAAAGCAAGAATTGATGAGTTGCAAAAATCAATGATTCAGGCTATAACATGCTTCAGAGGAGGTAAACCTGAATTTAAAACAGTTTTACAAAAAGAGGCATGAAGTTGCCAATCAACTGGTAAGGGAGGTTTTGCCTCTTGATTGCTGGCATGAAAGTCACTAAATCCTGGTCCTGGTGGACGAGAAGCTGGACATGAGCCAGCAGTGCGTGCTTGCAGCCCGCAAAGCCAACTGTGTTTTGGGCTGCATTAAAAAAGGGGTGGCCAGCAGGGAGAGGGAGGTGATTGTGCCCCTCTACTCGGCTCTTGTGAGGCCCCATCTGGAGTACTGTGTCCAGGCCTGGGGTCCCCAGCACAGGAAGGACGTGGAGCTCTTG
>WKFP01015267.1:1414671-1456399 GCA_011057875.1 Pterocles orientalis | reverse complement strand
ACATGCAGCTTTCCGGTATAATTGAACAGCTCTCACTGTTCAGAGGAAGGCAAAGGTTTCTTTCAGTGGAAGGTCTTTGGAATTAATTACACCGCCTCTTACCAGGGAACGGTAGGGCACGTTTGCTTGAATGCAATGTCAACATACAAGTAGGTTTTTAAGAAGTATGAAAAAAAGTACAAAAGCAAAACAGAAAAGAGAGGGGACGCAGCAAGCTGTATAAGAGTGCCAAGTCTTTCCAAGATGCCAGGATGAGATGAAACACAACTAACTGAGCTTGAGTTACTGAAAAAAAATAAAAAAGAAAATAAAAATAAAGCACTAAAATGGCTGTCAGGGCATGCATGCAAACCACAGCTATGAAGCAGGTAGGACAGGCACAGAGGAGGAAAGGAGGCCCTTGATTTCAGTTTGGCTTTCAAAATTAAAATACTCATCTACACGTTATTTCAGAAAGAGCAGCGCACCGATCCTACCCCAGAGACATCTCCAGGTGACACAGCTGGCCTGACAGCATCTTAAACCAGGGATGGGATTGCAGGTCCCAATATAGATTTGAGCTCAACTATTTTGCCTCAGCCCTGACTATATTTTTTTTAGTTCATGAGGCAAAACTAAACACTGGGAAGTGTTACAAATTATGGTTCAGCTACAGCCCTGACCCAAAACTACACTACTCTTCTCAGAATCATCAAGACGGAATCAGGAAAACCTGAAAGGAAGGCAATGAATGACATTTACCTGCCCTCTTGTATCCTATCTACTGTCCTCTCCTCTCTCAGCTGCCCCATTTATTCCCATTCTTGCCCCATCGCCTTAAGCATCCATCCCATTTGTCCTTCACTTCCACTTTCCAGCATCCTTAAGCAGCAGAGGCTGTAAAAGGGCACCAGAGAGCATGCTTGTGAAGCGCATCCACCAGCAGAAAAGGAACAGGACAAAAATCACTACCTGCAGCCCCTGCTAGCAGGAAGCAAAACCCTAGAGATGGGCCAAAGCCTTGCAGAGAGAGCCTTTTAAAGCTCAGTCTTTGGGGTGGCCTGATCAAACTCTCTGGAAGGCAGATCTCTGAATATTACATCTGTGAATCAAGACAAGCCCTAGGGCCCGCTCAGGCAAGCACTACTTCCACTGAACTGATGAGGCTGCTCACAGTCATAAGCACCACAGTTATTCACACGATGGCTGGCCACTTTCCTGCACCTTCCCAGCTCCAAAGGGTGAGCAATCGATAGCCTACAGTCTCCCCCAGGTATTCATCGCTGCTGCTCCAATTACGTCACTGTGACACACAAAAATCATCACTATTTTTAACCATTGCAATACAAAAGGGGTCTGCAAATTAGCAGTATAGATACCACTGACAGGACACAGGCTACTTTTAATGTAATATGCCAACGCTGCAGGAACAGCAATATGCCTTGTGCATGCGTGCACAGTCAGGAACGATGCTGCTGCCACTATCTGCGCTAGCACCGGGATGCAAGCCAGCCAGGCCAGAGCACACATCCATACAACATTGCTGCTGCTTATTAGAAGACAGACCCTATCTGCCTTATGCACTGCTCTTGAGGATTCATCTTCTCCAGACCACTTCTTTTCTGTTTGTGCAGGATGACAGGCTGCTTCACACTGGCTTCAGTGACACACAAGACCTATTGCATGTGAAAAGCACCTCCCGTACTAGGACAGGCTGAGGGGTTGTTCAGGCTGGAGAACAAAAGGCTCTGGGGAGACCTTCCAGTAGCTGAAGGGGGCTACAGGAGAGATGGGGAGGCACTCTTTATCAGGGAGGGTAGTGATAGGAGGACAGGTAATGGTTTTAAGCTGAAAGAGGATAGATTTAGATGAGATATTAGGAAGAAATTCTTTACTGTGAGGGTGGTGAGACACTGGAACAGGTTGCCCAGAGAAGTTGTGGATGCCCCATCCCTGGAGGTGTTCAAGGCCAGGCTGGATGAGGCTTTGAGCAACCTGGTCTAGTGGGAGGTGTCCCTGCCCATGGCAGGGGGGGTTGGGACTCAATGATCTTTAAGGTTCCTTCCAACCCAAACCATTCTGTGATTCTAGGATTCTATGATAAAGTAGGAAGAGCATGATGCTGTCTGGTGTTAGGAAATGACGTTACAAAAGCACTGCTGCCAGTGTAGGCTCCTGCCCTTGTGTGTGCTTGTCTTCACAGGCCATCAAGAGAGAATATGAAAATCCATAAAACATCAGCAGGGAGCAGGGAGCAATCGGAAAACATGAGATCATAAAACAGCAAAGTACTGCAAAATTATTATATGTTCAACTTACAGATACACAGACTGTATCACTCCAGCTTTGGAAAACAAAACACCACTATCACAGCACCCAGTGAAAGTAAAACAAGCAGCAACATCAACCACATCCATCAGCTCTGCAACTACCCCGTACAGTCCTACCCCCAAAACACTTTAATAAAAATGTATTAGTTTCTCACCCCAAAATCAGATGTAGAGCAGTAGACTATTTTCTCACAGGAGTCCTTCACTCGCCCCGCAATGGCTACTGGTCTGTAACAGCAGCTGCTCTCTATGCCAGCCTGTAACACAGGTGACCTGAACAAAACGGATCTCCTGGGGTTTCACACATGTAATGAGTTGGGATCTCTTAAAATAAGTAATTTTACAAATTTTATATTTATTACAGCTCTCAATATAAGCAACTGAAATGCATGGACCATTAGTCAAGCTGCTTTTTCAGTTGATCACTCTGTTTTATCAGAACTCCCTGTGGTGATCTGACTACACATTACCCTACGTTAAATGGCAGTAACTGTTGATGTAGCTGATCTGGCAATCACAGACCTTTACAGCTTCTTTTCTAAGAAAAAATATCTCCAGAAAAAGTGACCCTGTGGTCCTTTCAATGGATTGTAAGGCAAAGAGCCCACTGAGCTCTTCTCAGCAACACCAGCCTCCTCTGTGATTAACTTCCTACTCAGTCCACTTAATGCATGTCCCACTGACACCGGACCTAGCAGCTTGTTTCTTACAAGCACTTAAACAAGGTCCTGCCAATTCATCTCTGTTCCCATTGCTTTTTTTTTTTCCATTTCATTTACTTCTTAGGTCTGTTTTTTCCCTTTCATTTATGTTATCACAGTGGTAGTTTTCATACACTTCAAGCCACCTCCTGTTCAATAATCACCAAGGTCTCAATGCTGCTACCAGCTCCATGTTGACTCAGTCCTGCTGAGACAGCGCAGGTCTGGGTCTGTTCGCACTGCAGCCTGGACACGTGCTGCCATCAAATTATAATGGGAAAAGTATTAGTACAGAGGGTAAAAACCCTATGATCTCTACTTAGCACTTTTGAAATCAATAAGAGCTCTCGCTCAGATCTGATCTTTAATCAAGCAACACAGAACAACTACAACAACAAAAACCCAAAGTCCTAAGATTACTAACAAGCAGTGCTAGTAAAACTCAAAAGTCTAAGAGACACTCTTTGGAAAAAAAAAAAAAACAGAAAAACCTAACCTTAAGTATTCAGCATCACTATAACACTGTGCTGCAAGCTCAACAGAGCAGACTTTCTTATGTGTGGATGACACATTGTAAGTCAGCTCCTCCTGCCATTTAAGCTTTACCTACTTCAAGGAACTCACTAAAGCAGGAAACCTGAGATGAATGGAAGAAGGTTCATGGGTTTTCCTTGGAAAACAAAAATTGTGTTTGAGTCTACCTCAATTTAGGCATTTCTTCAGCATTCAGGAACAAATCCTGTCCTCCTGAAGTCATGGCAAGACTTTTACTGACAAGTGCCACTAAGACGGCATTCAAAGTGCTGCCTTTACACACGTCTTGTCCGAGTTTTCTCCTCTTCCCTCTATTCTGCACTTGGTTCAGCTTCACTTTGCATAGCAAATGTCACCACAACAGTTTAGACACACCAGCAGTCTTATGGTTGCACATCTAGTGTCCAGCCACAGTTTTCACTAGGTACTGTAGAGAGATGAGCTTGATCTCTGCACTGTCCAGAGACTAACTTTTCAGCCTTCGTACCACTGCTTCCTGAAATAAATCTTTGCCCACAGCACAGGCCTCTGCTCCTATTTTTGTGGTGCTTCACATGATATTCAAGACCTTGCAGACCCTCAGCATCCTTTCTCTCTGCTGATTCTACCTGTGGACAACCAGCGCCGGCTGCCCCCTCTTTCAGAGCTTTGGAGAAGTCATCCTGCTCAGAGGTATTTCTTCAGCAACACTGTCCATTCAAACTTACCACCTCATGTTTCACCATTTGCATTCCCTCAAAACATCCCCTATGCTGTTTTTTCTTACAATCTACTATAAACATTTTTCTCCTATTTTGTCCAATTCTTTAGTCTTGCCTACACAGGCACCTGACCAGATCTACACTGACCCTTATCAATCCAATTCATTTTTGTTTCCTCCTCCTTTTAAAGGTTTAAAATATTTATTGCTGATTAATTACACATTGTTCCCAGTTGCTTTTGGCCAAAGATTCAAGTAACAGGTCAGAATCAGCACGTTGTGATATCGTAGCCTACCTTCTTTCCTAGCTTGTTAACAGGACTTCTTGCCATTGTCCTTTCAGCTTGCCAGCCCCATTCCCCATGGTAATTAATGCCCATTTGTCAAGTACTCCTACCACTTAAGTGCCAGGAGGACCATGTGTGATGTCAGCGCAAATGAATCCTTCAATCCAACTGCACTCAACTGCCAGAAGGGGCACGGATGCTTGGTGTTAAACGCTCTCGCAAGTGAACAGTTTTGACCTTTCCCTGGAAATTCTGCAGCTTCAGGAGAACAGGAATCCAGCAGTCCTGTCACCTGAAAGTTTTAAACACATCACAAAGATGGGTAGCAGGAGGTTCCTCAAGTACTGAGGGGGAGAAAACTGTGGCAAAGAGGAAGAGCACCAAAAACAAGAACTACTTCATCTGAAAGACTTCTAATCAAAAGCAACCCTTAATGGCAATCCCCACAAATCACAGTGTTCCATCAATATAATGTCCATGGTGACAATTAGACTGAAGGGAAATTCTTGATACAACATTTGATTTTGGAATTGTAACAAACCTTTGTGTTAGGACTACGCTAAACCCACGTTGTCTGCATTCATTCAGAAAAAATAATCAAGGAATTACTTCTATTCATCTGTTTGGGTTATTCTTGCCTCACAATCCTGGAACAGACACTGAACTCCCTATTCATTTTCCCCAACAAAATCAAACTATTACCACTCTGCTTCCACACTCAAACTTGAAATAAAAACCAGGATCCCACACACTCCTTATGCAACCTCTGCAAAGCGACTCTTCTTCTCAGAACAAGTTACAGAAATATGGACCTTCTTAGGTGGGGACTCAGCAAACCAAAAAAGCGAGGATTAAGATCTCCTTTTCTATTTTATGTCCTAGAAAGGCAGCCCAATGGGTCTGTTTTGATCACTGTAAGACTTCTTTTTGTTTAGCACTTTTGTCAAAAAAATTTTGGGATGTCGGAAATGTTCCACCTTTTCTCCAAAACAACCCAGAAATTCTGGGTAGGATATAGGGTGCTGAATGTTTAGGCTCAACAGCTTTTCCTCCATTTGCCAGGATTTTAAGATAAATCTATTTTATAGACAATCGAGAAAAGAGAACTGTAAATGGTCTTAAAACAAAGAATCACGCTGCCTCAGTTAACCAGATTCATTTGCTTATAATGCATGATCCTACTAGTACTCTAGTCTTTCATTAAAAATGGGGTACACAAGATAATTTTGTAATATGAAAGCGAACAGAAGCAAAACATCTAGATGTCATTCTAATATATCTTCAAAGAGTAACAAAAAGTCCAGCTCTTTTTCCTTCTTGCAAGTGATTACATCAGTCACTTAGGATCGGCACCACCATTTCCAAATGCCTTCTTTACCACAGGAAGTTTCAATTAAATTAGGTATTAAACTAAATTAATTAAAGTTGGACAATTTCTATACAGATACACTTGTTTTTGTTCAAGGGAGTCTTACTTGTTCTCCGTCCTCCATCTAATCAACCTAAGAAAAATCAATACATGAGAGTTGACACAGCCTGTTGGTAGTTAAAGGATGAATTCCAAGTCATTTAGTTAAAGTTAATTTGGAAAAACTTTCTCTAGTACACAAAGCCTACCCAGATTGCCATTTTCTCTTATCTGAGTATCGATTGCTTGACTTGATGACAGAGAGCAGTGGGGGGATACATCCCTTCACTCTACAGTATTAAATTACTAATTAATGTTTTCCAGGTAACATTTTAAGTGAGGAAAAGGAGAACTTCGATGATAACAACTTGTCAGAGCTTGAGGAAAACCTGTCACACAAAATGGCCACAGCTGTGTAGCCAACACTATGAGCTCCCACAAGCTGCTCCACAGAAGGCCTGACACAAAAAGGTTTGCCATAGTTTTGACTCATCTTCCCTCTCTCCCACCCACATCCCACTAGCTTTTCTAAATGTTTTTCATTTGGTTCTTCCATTCAACAGTTCCTTCAGGTTTTTCTCGTGTCTCCTACAATCATTCCTTATCCCCTTCAGATCCCCTCTTGTCCTTCTCTCCTTTGTCTCCTGCCTTCTCCCAGTTCCCTCCCCATTTTTTTCCTCTCCAGGTCCATTCCCAGGTATTTGTAAATGTGACTGCTCAGCAGTCAAGCAGAAAGGGAAAACCCAGGCACTAAGGGAACCTTACTGCCTATGCCTAACCTGAAATAGACTGACACGGGAGCAATTAGAATGCAATTTTATGTAATAAGATGATTTATTCATTAGTACAAGGCAGGGACAAAAGCTTAGAGCTGATGAGAGAAGGAGGTTTGTTACAGCTGTCAGTTCCAACAGAAAAATGTATTAGTCATTTAATTTCTTTTTTTTTTAAAACACCAAAAGCATCCTATAATTATGTGTATGTGCCCTTCCTTATAGAAGGAGGCTTTGCACAGAGTTCTTTATTTTCATAATGAAACAGCAACAATTAAAGTGTCATGAGACGATTGGGCTGTCAGTGAGTTTGACTGACCCACATGTTACCAAAAAACATATTTAAAAAAATATATTTATATAATAGTAAGATACTGGACTCAAAATACCTATATAATCCTCCATAGTAGGAAGGCTAATAAACATCAGGTACTTCAAGCATACTCTTAGCCAAAAGACCTATACAAAAATTCAGATGGTTTCTTATCAAGGACAGCTGCATTAACCAGAGTCGGTTCTCACTTCCTTCCTGCTTTCAAAGCAATTTCAGAATAGAACTCTGAGTACCAACATCTAAAGCACTTCTAAAGTTGGCCTTCCAACCAACACTGACAAGTCCCAGCAAAAGATCACCGTGAATCTGCACCGTTGATGGCATATGGAAGAGAATGAGAACCTCAAGTTCATCATCTCACACACTAGTCACAAAGCCTGAGACTCTGTAGAAAGTAAAGAGCACTCCAAGAGAGCAAACTTTCCCCTTCGCAGTAGCTCCTAGGTAGAATTCACGTTGGATTGGGAGCACTCAAAGCCTGCCCCGTTCCTATCTGCTGGAGAACAATGGGAACACTTAGACCTCAGCAAAACCATACCTGAACACAGACTCAGCACATAGTGGGACTGAACTGGCAGAAAAAAATGGGCAAAAAGGACCCTTGCCCAGTAATAAGTTTCCTGGGTCATTCCACCCTCCCTCTGCTTCCCATCTGCCATCCAAGGACATTGTGTTCTTCAGAATATATAAAGTAAGCACCAAAGATGGGTGCTTACCACAGAAATGCTGGTGGGGGTTCATTTTAAGCAAGATTCTCAACCTGTATGAACTAGACCCTTTTCCTGCTGTTCACCAGCTAGCAGTGGAGAGCATGAGCACCACCACTGCACTATTACAGGGGGGTTTATTTGTTTTTACATGTCAGACTTCAGTAATTGTATCAGCATGCATGGCCCTATTAACAATTCAGAGAGTGAGATTAAAGCCCTGAGACCCAACTTGCAATAGAAAGGAAGGCAACCAGTGATTTGTGGAATTCACTAAGGCTGGTAGAAAGACATCACACAGTGAACAGAGTGAGGCTTCAGACCAAAAACAGTGAAAGTCCCCTGGGAAACAAGGAAAAACACAGAAGACTATGTTCTGTCCATGGATTTCTCAGTGCAAGAAGGCCAAGTAGGTAATTCGATCTTGGATGGGCTTTGGACTACTTTGATGCCTGAGCTAGGTAAATTGCTAAGAACATTATCTCATCTTCAAAAAAAAGTGTAAAGTCTAACTTAATCTGCAGAGAAGGTCCTCTGTTTGCAAGAAGAGCTGTGATAGGTGGGCTGTATCTAAAAAAAAAAAAGCTGTAAAGAACTTAAACACCTCCTTGATTTTGTTTAGATTATTAAATTCTGTCATTAAACATGCTTTCTTCATGTTCCTTTTGAGAAAGAAAGGTGTCAGAAAAATAAACCCTTTTAAAACACATACTAACATCTTCCCAGAGTTACAAATCCCATTCATAGCAGCCCTTCCAGCAAGGACATGTCATTCTTCACTGGAAAGAAATAATCCACCACTGTAACACACTGACCCTGTGATGATATTCAAGCAGGAGGTACGCACAATGGTGGAAGGGGTGTCTGTCTCTATTTAAACAGCAGAAGCACTACACAGAAAGAAAGAAAGAATGAGGACTAGCCATACAGCACACAAGACACTTTGTTCTGGACTTTATGAGAAAGCACCAATCACAGAAGGGAAGGCAGCAGTATAACCTGGCAATAGACCGATGCCTTGCACAGACCACAGTGAGAAATGTGACTGAGAGCCCAGACGGGCTACAGGGAAGAGATTTCTCAGAAAAATTCCCACTCATTTCAGTTTAGATTTACCTTTCATCACGGATGACTCTACATGCATCACTTAGGACAGCACACCCAATGCATTGTTACAGTGCATTGGACTATTTAGTGATGGAAGAGTGTTCATTTGCATAGTTCACCACAGGCTTTGTCCTGAAACAAATTGCACTCCCTAGAGACTCATCCAGGCACATCCTAAAATCTCTTGCCCATGGAGGGCTGACATTTCCCTTGCAGCAGCTGTGTCAGGTGTCTTCCATTCTTCTATGCAGACTCTACGTTAGTCTCCCAGTTACAATGAAAACAGTGGCTCCTTATCAGCAAATATGTGACGAGATTTTAACTTTAAAATAATGGCAGGTCTATCCTTAATTTCAACAGTACAGCTACTTGCTTACACTCTCTAATCAGATTTAATCTGTCATTTTTCCTCCTCACTTGCTTGTCTTTATTTTACAATTACATACCTTCCTAAACAGTTCCCAGATACATTTTCTAGTTCCTACATTCTTCTCCAAAGACCTCTGTGAATGTCTATTTGACACTAAGTCTCACAGTGCACTGGCCAGGACATAATACTATCATCCAGACAGGATTACACAAAACCATTACACAAACATGCTCACATCCCTCAAATACTAAAGGACAGTTTAGTACCTTAATCTCCCTTTCAGATTCCCCTTTGCACACACTCCTGGCTTTCCAAAGAGGAAAGCTCTAGGGATATGCGCAGGCTGGAAGCGCAGAAAGGCTGGGGCTCTTCACCTGTGAGCACCGATGGCTGTAAATAACATACTCCAGAAAATATAGGTGTGAAGGATCTGCTCCACTCTCTCACAGTGCACACCAAAGGGAATACTTGGCTTCCGGGTTAGAACCTTACAAGCTGTAAAAATGTTTTTCCATCCAATCTCAGGTTTTTCCAAAGATAAATGAACTAGACATAATTCCTAGTGAGCTGAAAACCAGGAATGAAATGTCTCCTTTTTCCACAACTCCTGAATAAATTTCATTAGGAAGCCATGGGATTCCCATTCCATAAGCAGTTATGACTTTGGATTTTTTTGCTCTTTCCTTAAAGACCAGGGCTCTAGATTCAAGATTTGTCATCCAAGATTTGAGTGTTGTAACTGGGAGCCAACGTGTTTCCACTGGTTTAGTACAGAAATGAGATATGCCTTCAAAGCAGTCCCTTTGCCAAAAGCATTCTGCTTCTCAAAATATTTCAGAAACAATCATCTGCTCTATGAGGTGCAAAGCATCTGGCTTCTAAGTCAGCAGGTTCTGTGGCAATAAACTGACAAAACAAGTCATCTCCAGGGGCAACAGTGCTGGTGCCTTTCTGCACAGATTAGCTGTGCACGCCTGACAGTGTCATATCTAAGGACAATTAGTGAGTTTACAGCAGCCTTCAGCATGTTAGCCTGAAGATACAGATACATGAGTCATGAACAGGCGCTTTCAAGAAAACATCAGTACAAACATTTCTGCTCTCTATATAAAAAGCCCTGCAGTTCAAAGGTTTAAGCTGCTGATATGCACCTCAAGAAGTGATAAAATACTGCACTGAGAGTATATCATAAGAAAAAGAAAAGCTACTCTGCAAACTTTATGGCAAACCACCCAAAAATTAAAAAAAAAATCCAACAAAACCAGGACCATGTCACGCTGGTTCCATAAACAAATTAATAAAGATAATTAAGTGACGTACAACTATGGAGAGACTTGGTTTATTAGAAGTCTTTGTTCCAGGTTTGTGATTATATAGCCTGAAAAGTTTATCTCCACTTCTCTCACTGGTGGCAGGAACCAAGTGTGAAAGTGAACACTGTTCTTGAAGCAAACAGGTGACATGCTGAATTACACTGAGAAAGGACAGCCTCCTCCAGCCAGCAGGCAAAGGAACTGTACAGCTACGGATTCAACTGCACAGAGGCACCCTGCAGCAGGCAGGTGACTGTCCAGACCGAGGCAGCATCCAGAGACTCTTCTTGGGCTCTGGGCTTTGTTATGCCACAGAAGTTCACACACGAAACCCGTGTGCTCTGATGTTTCTAAACCCAGTGAAATAAATGGGTAAGTGAAGGGAGAAGAAAGACTGAAAACAAGAGATATGAAATTACAGGGTCTTATTGTGTATAAGGCAATAGCAGTTCTGGGTTGGACCTAAAACGCACACATTGAGACCACCATCTGTAGCTGCTGCTCAGTCTGGCTTTTAACCTAATTTCTCATGGATATCACAGAAAAACATATCTGCCACTGACATAGCATGCAGTTACCAAAACCACACCATGTGCACATGCAAAGTACTTACACATCCACACAGCTCCGCAGGTACACAGCAGCACATTCAATCACCTCGTCCTAGGCACCTCGTAAGGGATTTTCCCCTTCCTGGAGCAGGGGGAGAGGGACCTCCCTGTGCCAGCTGAAAGACCATTGCCAGCAGGTCAAGGGAGGTTCCCCTCTACCCAGCACCAGAGTCCTCTGGGGCACTGGGTCCAGTTCTGGAATCCCCAGTAGAAAAGGGACGTGGACATACTGGAGCAAGTGCAGCAAAGAGTCATGAAAACAGCTACGTGGACCAGAGCATTTGCCACAGGAGGAGAGGCGGAGAGCTCAGCTGGAAGACCAGAAGGCTCAGGAGTGATCTTATCAAAGTGTATACATACCTGATGAGAGGGCATAAAGAAAACTGAACCAGACTCTTCTCAGTGGTGTCCAGTGAAAGGACAGGAAACAAAGGGCACAAGCTGAAATGCAGGAAATTCCATTTAAACCTTAGAAAAAGCTTTTTTTATTGTAAAGGTGGTCAAAAACTGGAACAGATTACCCGGAGAGGTTTGCTGTCTCTGTCGGTGGAGATACTAAACACCTGATTGAGTAGAGTCCTGAGCAACCTGCTCTGAGCAGAAGGTTGGACTAGACAATCTCCAGAGGCCCCTTCCAACCTCATCCACTCTGTGATTCTGTGTTATGCTGGTTCTAAGTGTCTGTTGTTAGCCTAATATTCAAACAAGCAAGCAGAGACTAAGTCAGGCAGAGTAAGCACATAAAAAGATAGGCAGGCTAAATCAATTTATCACAAACTTTTTCTTCTAGGGATTTTTTTTTCTTTCCATAGCATGTGTACATCATATATCTGTCTACCCACACACTTGTGACAGTTGTGAACTCTGCTTTGGCATGCCCTGAGTTGTTCACATTATCTTGGGGAATATTAAATTGTCAGCTTTCAGATTAGATACATTTGAGTGCCTTTCTGTATCTTTGTCAGCAGCACAGTTAGGAGACAAAGATCGTGGATGCAAACAAGCTTTGCCTTCACATTTACTGACTCCTGAAGAAGAGTAACCGAGTCGAGTCACAGCACAAAAAAAGAAGTGAATGCAAGTGCATTACACACACGCACACTTTTTTTAATCATCAACCCCATGTTTATTTCATACAGCAACACTGTGAGAAAGTATGAGGATGCAAACCCCTCCTCCTGCATGAAAATCAACAACTACAAACAAATATAGTTTTCAACAGGCATTTTACACACTTGTTATAGAAAAAATTGTAAAGGCATCAGCATCTGGAGAAACTGAATCGCTAACTGTGACTTGATCTGTGTTGAGTGGCGGAGGGGAACCATGGATCGGGGTGGAAAGCTAAAGGCCTGATGTTATAACGAGAATGTTCTGCAACCCTTACGTGGCCTGTTACAGAAAGTAAGGTTTGAGTAGACACCTGAACATACACAGAGAAGCCTTCTGTGCAGCTAGCAAGCATATGAAGTGATGCAGCCCCGTAAAGTTGCACTCAAAGGAAATATAACCGAAGACACGCAGTGTGGATAAGGGATTCAGTGCAGGGGAAGACAAGATTAAGCAAGACAAGATGCAAAAATTGCAAACTGACAGTAAGATTGAGATAAATCACTACATTAATTGAAGGGGAACAAGCCCTTTTCCATGCTGCTCCTGCAAGGGGCAGAACATTCTTTGGCATAGAAGAGACTCCACAGCTGATGTGAACTGATACATTAACTTCATCTGAGGAGGACACTGAAACTTATCCAAAATACATCCATGCCAACACCACCTCCTTTTGCACTCATAGATAGTCATACACCAATTAATTAATGAACTAAACCTAATCTGCAGAAAACACTGACACTGATCTCTAGATGATCATTTTCTGTACCAATACAGAATACTCTTAATGGAAAAAGACAAACCTCGTCATTAAAAAGATGTCAGTAATACAATGGAAATTTATTCCCAACAAATTCCCAATGCATTTGGATATTTTGACATAGTACTGCAGTATGAAACTTGGCATCTCACTCTGGAATTCAGAATTTTCTCCTCACTTCCACACTCAAACCAGCCCAGGAAAAGAACATGGAACGGGTTCAAAAACAAAACAATAAAAAGCCACAAACACCTCCCAAAAAGCTCCATACAAGAAGACAAACAGACAAACAAAAATCAAAACAAAACCAAACAAACCCCACACTCAAAACATTAGCAACTTTCAACTTTTTATATCATTTTAAGCAATTAATGATGATAATTTTTTTAACTGTTTTTTTCTTAGGATTATCTAGCATATAAGTGTAAACTGTGAGGTGAAATTTCACTCCTGTGCTGGAGAACATTTAACAGAAGACTTAATTTTTAATAAATTTTTAGTTGCAAGAGAACTGAAAACCATATTTGAAATGCTGACAGCTTTTCATCAAATCTTTTAACAACAATTTCAGAAGTCAGAATTTAACATCTTTGTCAGAGACATGGACAGTGGGATGGAGTGCACCCTCAGCAAGTTTGCTGATGACACCAAGCTGTGTGGTGTGGTGGACACGCTGGAGGGAAGGGATGCCATCCAGAGGGACCTTGACAGGCTGGAGAGGTGGGCCCATGCAAACCTCATGAAGTTCAACAAGGCCAAGTGCAAGGTCCTGCACGTGGGTCAGAGCAATCCCCAGCACAAATACAGGCTGGGCAGAGAATGGCTTGAGAGCAGCCCTGAGGAGATGATTTGGGGGTGTCAGTAGATGAAAAACTGAACGTGAGCCATGAGTGCGCGCTTGTGTCACAGAAGGCCAACTGGATCCTGGCCTGCATCGAGAGAAGCGTGCCAGTAGGTCTCCCTCTCTACTCTGCACTTGTGAGACCCCACCTGGAGTATTGTCCCCCATTCTGGGTCCCCCAATGCAAGAAGGACACTGAGCTGTTGGAGCAGGTCCAGAGGAGGGCCACAAAGATGGTCAGAGGGCAGGAGCACCTCCCTATGAGGACAGGCTGAGAGAGTTGGGGTTGTTCAGCCTGGAGAAGAGAAGGCTCCTGGGGGACCTTATAGCAGCCTTCCAGTACCTGAAGGGGGCCTCCAGGAAAGATGGGGAGGGACTTTTTACAAGGGCATATAGCAACAGGATGAGGGGTAATGGATTTAAACTGGAAGAGGGTAGATTTAGATGAGATATTAGGAAGAAATTCCTTACTGTGAGGGTGGTGGGACACTGGAACAGGTTGCCCAGAGAAGCTGTGGATGCCCCATCCCTGGAGGTGTTCAAGGCCAGGCTGGATGAGGCTTTGAGCAACCTGGTCTAGTGGGAGGTGTTCCTGACCATGGCAGCGTAGTTGGAACTAGATGATCTCTAAGGTCCATTCTCACCCAAACCATTTTATGATTCTATGATTCTATAAGTCAACATTCCTAGGTATTTTCTTCTGATCTTTCCTTAGTCCCATAAAGTGGTGAATATTAAATGTTTGAAAGCAGTTTCAACTAATCAGATGAACAGTGAACTTTAGAAAAAAAATCTCCAAAATCCACAATTATTACCCTGTTTTCTTAAAAAAAAGTCTGTATTTCAATAGGTCTGTCCTGAAGATTTCACAACTCTAAATTAACATGTATAGAATTATTTTCAACACTCAAACTGGCATTAAATAGATACATTCCCAGAACAATCAATAAATAAGCAAAAACATAAAGTTTGGTACAGCTGTGTTTTGGCAATAGGGTTCTCTTAATACAACCGATGATAGTAAACATCTTTTGAAGTCATCTCTGAGATCCATGCCTTGTCTCTAACACAACTCACTCAGATTTGTCACAGATAGTCCTAATTCAGTGCTAGCTTAGTAAAAAGCATCCTTCTCTCAAACACCTTTAGTGGAAGGCAAAAGGGAAGAATCCATAGGCATGGCAGGACAGGTAAGAGTTTCTAGAAGACACAATGTAGAATTATACTGCTGGGGAAAACACAGTTCAATGGATATCTTGCTAATGGGCATCAGCAAGCCCTGAAAAGACACAGCACAGATGGGGAGAGGGAAAGGGCACAACTGAAGGAGGCAACAGGAGGACCCCAAGTTGCTTCCTTTTCTAGGCAGTGCACCATTTCAGGCTTCTGTTAGGCAGAAACCCTGGCACAGTCAACAAACTCTGACAGAGAAATCCTTCTACATCTACTAGCAAGGTTCAGAGTAATTTATCACAGCTCAGGGGAGTTCTGCACAAGCAACGGGGTCAATTGCATTGAAGGAAAGAGGTAGGTTTCCAGTAATCATTTGCATTATGCTCTGCTACCTAGGGTTAGCACTAATTCACATTTAGTGATCGTCACACTTCAGACGTTTACTGCCACACAGCTTAGTCCAGGCCCTCAGTACCACAGAAAGGCAGTCCAGTAAAAAAGCAGGAAGTTAGATCTTTGGAACTGCTGCTTGTCAGGGCTATTGCAAGAATACCAACTCTTAAGAATTTCTTTAGACACTGAAGAAAAATCCTATTTCAGATCCAGGTACACTGTACCTATGTGAAACTCTGAAGAAACCATAGACCTGCTACAGCTCTCCTTGGAAGTGGAGTGACCACTGCTGTTCTGTAATAAAAATCCGAGCACTGCATACTTGCAAGGACTGCGCTCCTGTTTCCCTTAACTTTGTCATTGGTCCATTAAGCTCCACATTCATGAAGAGCAAACTCTCAAATATCTGCCTCAAATTTAACAGTAGGTTCATGTTCCCTTTTCCCCTTCGATTTTAGATGCATTTCTTTAAATGCTTGGCTTATAGCAAAAGATCTTTCACACTATTGATAACACAGACCTCTTCTCTGTGCCTGATGAAGGCTGTCCTATTTCAACACGTACCCTGCAGTAAGTTAGATCAGTAGTAACTTCAGAGAAGCAGACTTCCAGCCCTAAACATGATGCCCTCTTCCTCTCACTCCAAACACATACTTTTCTTCCTCTTTTACATTAATGGTATACAAATTTCTACCACTATTTCAGCTAAACTTTTTTAAAAGGCTACAAGAAACTTCACAAGAATACCATTGCAGCTTTAGTTCCCACCAAGAAACACTGAATGACTAACAAAAGTCACCAAATTCACATGACACATTGCCCAGATATTGCCCAGATACACAGATACATCTACACTAGACCTACATCTTTCCTATACATTCAGGAGAAATTTATTTTAATATTTTCCAGGAAATGACAGAGTCTTTCTTTTTTTTTTGTAATTACTACAGGAGCCATATGTTAATGCTGTAGCCTAAAATAAAATGCACATACTTTCATCTATACTGTTCCACTCTGGGTCAGCGACAGAACATGCATACCATTCCTGTGCAGAAATCAAAACACTTCAAACACCTTTATCCTCAAACAAACTTACACATCCCAGGACAACACATTGACTTAAAAAGCAGAAGAACAGAAGCCGGCTAGGCATTAGATGTCCTCATCACACAGGAGTTGCAAAGCTTTGAGTATACAGCAGAGGAAACAGTGACACTGGTCCAAGTTCACCAAACCACTAAAGACAGCTGTCTCAATCCACCTCCACTCAGCAAAGCATTCAGACACAGACTTCAGCACTTTCTTGATGTAAAATCTTTCTGATGAGGTGGGAAAATACTGCACATTCAGAAACAGAGCTGGGAGACATGGGAGGGGTTAGTCTATATCCTGAGCTCACCGCCTGCAGCAGACTTAGAGCAGTGGCCCATACTCTAGCTAAATGCAGAACAATTTCTAGCATCACATCAGATGACTCAAAAATCTTCCAAGACAAACACTACCCTGATCACATAGATGCAGTGAAAAGAACGCTTATTGCCAAGACTGTTCTAACAAGCGAATTGTGAGAGAATGAACACTTCATCTTCCATTTACACAATTGAACTGGTGCACAGAGAGAGGTGGGTTTCTTTACCTTCTCCTGGCTGAGGATTTCCCATCGACCTTTTATTTTCAGCCTTTCTGAGAAAGAGGCTAATAGCAAAAATTCAGTATGAGCAGTCTGAAACACTCTACAAACTGGATCTCTTCTGGAACACTTAGTACATCGTCCCCTTTAAAAAAACAAGTCTGCTTGCATCATACTCTGTGTAGTATTTTTTTAATACTACTCCTACCAGGGACAGCTGAACAAAAGCGGGAGGTGTACTTCTCAGAAGTTCACCTCTTTCTGCTGCTTATTCACCTGCCTGAAGGTAGCTGGGACTAGATCATGGTAAATACCTCTGCAGCGGACATGACAAACAAGCACAGCAGATACGGAATCAACAGCAGATTATGACCTGGATAGAAAGAGATCCTGTTTTCATCATCAGGTACCATTTGTGAAAAAATAAAAGGTATAAAAAAACAGGACAGGATACAGGATTTAGCTAACCTTTTTCAAGGAACAAAGTCAGTCCCACTTAGAAGCAGATTTTTTGGGAGAGTGAGAGGGAGCCCCATACAAATACTGATGTAAATGTAGCTTCCTGCCCAGCCCAAAGATAATTTATCAGCAGGCAGTGTGTTATCTGGCAATTCTTTCCCCATGGCAGATTAGACATACAGGCAGTATACTCTAAATAGAATGTTTCCCAACAGGATGAGACATCCGTGGGTGTTTTCAGCCTTTTATCCAAACAAATCTCTGTATCTTACTAATCATATACCCATAACATTCTGGCCACAAAAGACAGTTATGGCTTGCAGCAATGCATTTGACAACTAGCTAAGGACAACAGGTCTCTGTATAAAATAAATTAAAATGCTTTAAAACTGATTTAGAGATGTACTGAACAAGAGTTTACAATTCATAAAGCCTTTGCTGAAGTCATCTTCGCAGGCAGAACCTATTACTTTGAGTGCTGTAGGTCTCCGCAAATGTCAAGCTGCTTTTGGTAACGAGCAAGTCACATGTGCAGCTTCCAATAAAAAGGCCAGCCACTTTCTAAGCTTTCTAGGGCTTGAACTGTAGATGCATCTCAGTTGCATGGAGTTAATCTAGGTCTCCTTTCCCTACCGTCTGCAAGAGACAGATTCTGACCCAGGTTTCTAGCTTTTAGTTTACCCAATTCAATGTACTCCAAGTTCACAGATTTTTTTTCATGATGAAACCAACCCACCTGGTAGCGATGGCTTAAGGCAAAGTGACACATTTAAAAAAAATATAGAAGACAGAGCCAAATAGAACAGAAAAAGTGTTACCCAGCCCATCTTCCACTCCATAATGGTTACACATATCCATGTCATTCCTGCCATACAGTTGCCTTATCTCACTACAGTAGTGGAGGCTTCAAGCCTCCCTAAGCCATGCATTCCTACGCTTAACTATGCTGAGTTAGAATGTTATTTTCCCTGTCTAACCTTAACTTCCTTTCCTGTAAAAATCAACCCATTAATCCCCAAAGGGCAGAAGTAGTAATAACTCCATTTTGTTCATCTCTGTTTGAGGCTTCTAGCTCTTTACAGACTTAAAAGCAAGCCATCCTTTCTTTACCCAAGTCTTTTTTCCAGCTTGAAGATTCTGTTTTGTAGACCTTTGACTTTCTAATACTCCTTCCTGAATTGTCTCTGATGAGCTTTTACTCTTTCTTGATGTGTGATGACCAAGTTTGGAAAGAGTACCTCAGCCATGAAAAGGGATACCAAGGAATTCCCATTATTTTACTGAAAAGCCAGATAGTATCATTGAGGTCACTGGAGATGTTTAAATTCTCAAAAAATCCTGTCTTCTCTAGTTGAGTTACTCTGTAGTTGGTTGGCATTTAACTTCCTAAAACTAGCTTAACCACCTCCTTTGAGGCTACTAGTATGATTAGTGCATGGTCAAAAGACATGATTTTGCATATTCATTAGAAGAGACCCCATCTTGCACAGTAACTTATGCTAATGAAAGTGAGTTACCATACTAAGATTTTACTTGTTGAAACAATGGAAAAAGCAGATAGATTAAACAATTGACAATTAATGGATCATTTCAGAATTAACATAGCTCTTCTGGCACAGCTGAACTACTTATTCACAAAGCCCCCCAGAAGAGAGACACGAGCAACTCAAATAAAAGGGGGGAAGCAGCAGTCCTAGTGGAATCTAAATACAAACACCTGAATGCACACATACAGGATAGTTTCATCTGTCCTGAACACTGGACAGGCACGTTGCAGAAGGAAAGCCTGCAAGCATTTTATAAAAACAAGGTTTATTTCAGTGAAAAGTGCCACCTCTTAGTGGCCCACTATGATTATATTGCTACTTTGCTGAGCCTGTGCCTAGAGCCAATACCCCAGTACTTCCAGCTTATGCGACACTTACCTTAGCAGCTTAACAAAAACCAAGGATACTGATTTTATAATGAACTACAAAGGGTACAAAGATGTTGGTCATACATTTATATGCCCATAACTTGTTTCTCCTCATCACATTGGTTCCCAAAAAAGCAATAAGCATCACTAGAGCTAATTCATTCTCCTGAATAATGAAAGTTCTAATTTAGTAATGTATCTCTACCTACCTATCTATATAAAGACTGATTCTTTCAGTAGAGCTTTTCAGACTTCAAAATGAAGGTAGTGGGTGGCAGATACGGTTGCTGGCACAGCACCTAAAAAGAGGGGACATTCCAAAACAAATCATGCCAATTCAGAATTTTAAACTGAAAGTGAATCCACAGAGAGTAATGAAAAGATTACATTTTCTCTATTTAAATTAGAAGCATCAATCATTCAAGAGCCTGACAGTACTTCTGTAGTAGCACTGACTTTACACTAAGCAAATACGGATTGCTTCCTGCTGAAGTCAGCCCAGGAGCGCTCTGTAAGTGTCTGTGCACTATCTGTGGTGGTAGGTCACCTTCAGCAAATCAGCAAACGCATTTCAAAACAATTTGAACAAAGTATACATTTTAGGTTGAGGTAGCGGTTATTTGATAATCTGAACTGCTTAACCAGCAAGGGCTCCACTGAAGCACAGGAAGTTGTTTTGCAGATTTAAGAGGTGAGAGGGACAGATTTACTATGTATACATAGGAACAACCAAATCTACATTCTCTCATGAGTGGGGTGAGACAATTCTGCCACCTTATGTTGAGCTATTTATCTGATGACACACTAAAAAAAGAAGCAAATAGATTCATGAATCATAAAATGATATTAACTGCAGTGGATGATTAAATTCATGACTCAGGCTACTAAGATTACCATGTTCCAAATTATACTACTTGCATTTCTTTTACGTATTCCTTTGGAGCTAGTATAATTTGTAGTTACCACCAATTAAATGACAGTCATAAATGGAACTTCTGAAAGATAAAAAATGAATCATGATGGTGAGCCAAAAAACAAATAAAAATATCAAAAGATTAACTTTATAAATGCCCTGAGGCATAGTATTAACACAACATGCCAGTCTGTCAGTATGCTCTGACTAGAAAATGTTTCACATTTTTGATAAACCAAGTTCAGCATTTTGGCCCGTCTAACAGCACTAACAGGTTGTTTCCTGCCACTGTGTTCTTGCAAAGGACTAAAGCGGTAACCGCTTGTAGAGTCAGGCCCAGCAGGAAATAACACTGCCACCTATGCTTTGAAGTAGCATATAGGTGGTATGTATAGAATCTACCAAGTACTCTTCAGATGTACTGCTTGGAACAAGTTTCAGAGCACATTTCTTAATCTTCCTATCAAAACCTGTCTTTTTTTCAGAGAGACTTTCACTGAAAGAGAAATACCCAGGAAGGAAAAAGTGGTGTTCAAAAACCAAGTCATTGGTACCTGATATCTCCTTCAGTTCCCCACACCATTTGTGTCTCCAGCAGTGGGAGCATATTTCTATAAATAAGAGCGAGGTTTCTGATCCTGTCTTTAAGATCAGCAGCTGCCCTAGTGAAACAGCAAAACACATCCAGACAAGGTTGGAAGCCTGCTATTAAATTGGAGGAAAAAAGGCTGTTCTGTGACAAATCACTCCAGTGCACCCAAATGATCGGTTTCACAGTTCACGCACATTAGCACTCACGTTACTTGCAAATGGCACCATTAATTGTTTCCAAGAGAAAACCAGCTACAAACCATTCTTCCCCTCTGCAATAGTGATGTTTGTAGAGACAATGTAAGGAAGTAGGTACTGAAATAAAAAGGCTGTGGCATCTAGTGACTGAACTGTGAGGCCCCAATAGCAAAAAATGTCCCAAGAATTGAACAGCTTTGCAGATATATCACTGTAATACAACAAAGTCAAGCTCTGATTAACAAAATATTTCAAAAGAGTATTAGGAAAAAGTCATTATTATAAACATACTGTCATCTAACGACAACAACTTTGTTTCTTTCTTTCATGTGATGTGTTGGAAACTGTGGCCCTAGCTGCGCCTGCAAGTCACACACACATTTTATCCTGCTCCTTGAGCATCCCATATGACCAGGTAGAAATGGCAGCCTGCCCAAACAAGCCTCAATTCTTCAACGCTCTCCAGTATCAAAAGAAGCAGAAGGAGCCTCTGGAAAGATACACGTCCTTTCCAGAGGAGAGGTTCATGGACCATCTTAGTCAAAAAACTTGCATTATGTCTGTGTGAAACCATTGGGAAAAAGATGGCATTTACAAGAACTGTCAAAGGCTTGCCTCTCCCCCGCTCCCTTGACAGAAGTTACTACTGTCAAGAAGTATCTTGCATGGCGGCAGTTGGGAAGAGTTGAGCTGCCCTGTAGAGAAATACTTAGAGGTACTAATGGAGGAGAAAATTAATGTGACCCAGCAATGTGTGCTTGTAGCCCAGAAAGCCAACAGTATCCTGGGCTGCATCAAAAGAAGCATGACTCCAGCTCTGGAGCCCTCGGGATAAGGAAGGACGTGGACCTGTTGGAGCGAGTTCAGATGAGGGCCACAAAAATGATCAGAAAGATGGAGCACCTCTCCTATGACGAAAGGCTGAGAGTGCTGGAGTTGTTCAGCCTAGAGACGACTCCAGGGAGACCTTACTGCAGCCTTTCAATGGGGCTAATAAGAGAGATGGGAACAGACTTTTTACAGGGCCTGTAGCAATCAGACAAGGGAGGGGTAATGGTTTAAACTAAAAGAGAGTAGATTCAGACTAGATATAAGGAAGAAGCTTTTTTACAGTGAGGGTGATAAAACACTGGAACAGGTTGCCCACAGAGGTGGTAGATGCCCTGTCCCTGGAAACATTCAAGGCCAGGTTGGACGGGGCTCTGAGCAACTTGATCTAGTTGAATATGTCCCTGCTCATTGCAGGGGGATTGGACTAGATGACCTTTAAAGGTCCCTTCCAACCCAAACTATTGTATGATTCTATGATAACTTGAAATGTATCCAGACACTACAAAATTCATTATGTAAGTAAAAGAATTGATTATTTCACCAAAACATTTACACAAAGGTGCAGAGAAAACAGTTAGCCACAGTAACCAATCCTTGGGCCAATGAAGAAGTTAAAAACAGACAAACAAAAGGTTCCAACTAAATTAAAAAAAAAAAAAAAAAAGATTAAAAAAAACCAACTTTACAGTGGAAAGGTGACAGCTGGAAGAACAAATGAACTGCAGCTCCACCTCTTACTGGCAAGAACAGAGGATAAAAATTGCTGCAGATTGATGAGCTTACAACGGCACACTTACAATATGAACAGTGGCAACAACTAGCCTTCAAAAAGAGGTTGGCATTGCTTTTGTGGAACCATCATTTTGACAGTTATCTTAAATTAGGAGAAGGAAGAAAAGTTGCTATGGAACAGATCTGAATTTCCCAACAGCAGACTTCCATCTTAAACAAAGTCCTATAAGGAAAAAAAAGTGTTTTCCAAACCAAACTACTTCCAATTCCAGCAGCCGCGACCTGCATCTCCTGATAACGAGGTCAGCAGGCTTTTCGTTTGCAGTATTAATCCAGCCTTCATCACAGTAGCTAGACCAAAGTATCTTCAATCTATTTGCTCCAAAGGAATTCTGGTTGCTCTCCTGAGGGAGACTGAATAGATTCTGTAAACTGAGATACTTGTACACAAAGAAATTCTCTTACGTTGTATGTGACTTTTCACACTGCCCAGGGTTTCATGCTTATTTATTCAGCGTTTCAGCCGGTAGGACTTGCACAGCTCGCAATTTACCACAGTTCATGCAAACACAGCATAAAAATCTGAAGTGTGCTAATTACCACTTAAAATCGTTTTCTGAATCTCAAGACACTCGAAAGACCATCTACTGGGTACGTAACTTATATTCTCCTTTAAGAATTGCCTGTGTCTACTCTATTCCTGCCTTGTCAGGGCAAGGTGGGGTAGCAGGCAGTAATTTAACCCACCAAGGGGTACATAAGGCAACACTACTAAGAACTTGCATTTCACAGATTTTTCAGGTTCCACCAACACCACAACAGACTGCCTTTCAGAATAACAGAGGAATTTTATTATGAGAGAGAGGACAGGGCACAGAAGAAAAGTTCTCAAGAAGTTGGTTAGAAAGAGAAGCTGCAGCAACGCCTGGAGGACGCTGTAAGTGATGGAGAGTACATTATAAATTTTCCCTCAACCCTTGGAACTAACTATGCAACCACGTATTGATTGAAAGGCTGTAACATGCACTTTAACAGCACAGGCATCCCAGGCCACATCTGAGAGAACACAAAGTTCAAGACACACCTGATAAGGGCAAAACCTACTGTTGAGTCATCCAGAGGAATAATATCTTACATCTCAAAACGCCAAGGCTCACATATACCATCATTTTCTACTTCAGACAAGGACTCTTTCTCCAGAGCTGCCAAGTCTGCCAGTATCTGGCACACCAACATTAGACAGTACAGCTCTTGGCTTTGCTGAAACACGAGGCTATGGAGTTGAAAAAGATCATAAAGAAGCCTCAGAGCTGCTAAAATGACAGATTAAACTCATAACACCATACTCAGGATACCAAAAAATTCTAGTCCACGCTAGGGCTGTTGAGATGAGACAGAACAGACCCAGTTCTATGGATAGCTAGCATGACTGTGCTACCAATTGTGAAGACTGCAGGAAGTTCCCAGGTGAAGGAACATGTGTCAGGGAGTTCTGGCAAGCTTTCCCAGCTCTGCTGCCCACCAAGTGGAAAGGGTTCCTACCCCATAGGCCTCAAGCAGCTAACCAGCTACTGGCAACACAGAGGGGTAAAAAATACAAACCAACATGACTTCTTCACACAGCAGGGCTCATCTTGTTTCTCCCCATCTATTGGTAACGTACCTTACAGCTCTAACATTTAGATGTCAGACAAAAGGGAAATTAAAACAATAAAAAAAAAAATCCAACTCAAATGGTTCTATTGATGAGGATGCTTCTACACAATGCAATCTTGATGTACCGCAGCTCCTGAATCCTTAAGCTGCCAAAACCCAATTCCAACACCGTGGCATGGTACATAATCTTAGTGCCTGCCAGCACACACCCAGAAATCTGAGGAAAATTTTCACCAGTTTTAAATTATGTGAATGAAAGAGTTGGTTGTCAAACATCCGTCGTGATCTAGAAAGCCATCAACTTGTAAGCTACTAGACCCCTGATTTGAAATCAGGATGAATTCATACCAATTGCCTTGGAAGTCAGGGAAGTGAAATGACTGCAGATTAAATAAATCTTTGCCCATTTACTGTCCTTGAGGCAGTTGCCTACAGAGAAATACAGTTTATCCCACAAGCTACATAAACTTGCAGTCACCATCAGGAAAAAAATTGTTAAAATACTAGTGAGTGCTGGTAAGGAGGACTCTGTACCAGAAGGAAGCTATTCTGAAGTACAAAAAAACCCCCACCCTTCTCTAACACAGGCAGAAGTGTTGAATACTAATGGAGTGAGCAGCAAACTACGTGGAAAGATGTAGTGACGTTATAATGGATGTTAGGGTGGTCATGAAGATTAAGAGGCAGTGACCAGAACAGCAGGAGTCTCCAGAAGCGACTGGAGGTGCAGCATTCCGACACGAGTGGTTTGCACAGCTCCATCCAAACCACAGAGATCATAAATGTTGATGTTCTCCCAATCTGCTGAAGGAAGTCCTCTTCCCAAAGAAAAACAGCCGCATCCCAGGTCTGCAGGCTAGGTTACGTAGAGCCAGAGCAAGTGGTTCTTAACAGGTACATGAAGAAAACATTTCCTCTTAGGTGACTCTGTTACCAGATCTAGTCTAGAAGGTGACTGCAGCAGCTGACTTGGGTATGATGTCCTGAGCAAAAGCTGAGACTAACACCAACACATGACTGGTGGACACCAAGGTGAGAAGTAAAGAGAGAATGGAAATCTGAACAAGCAAGAAAGGTAACTGTACTCATGAAAGGAAGTTGTCGGCACCAAGACCTGGAACTGGAGGCTTATTGTTAGAGGCCATAAGAAGATACGAATGTCTTGGGCACACAGAATCATAGAATGGTTTGGGCTGGAAACGACCTTAAAGATCATTGAGTTCCAACCCCCCTGCCATGGGCAGGAACACCTCCCACTAGCCCAGGTTGCTCAAAGCCTCATCCAGCCTGGCCTTGAACACCTCCAGGGATGGGGCATCCACAGCTTTCAGTGTCTCACCACCCTCACAGTAAGGAATTTCTTCCTAATATCTAGTCTAAACCTGCCCTCTTCCAGTTTAAATCCATTGCCCCTCATCCTGTCACTACATCTCCTTGTAAAAAGTCCCACCCCCTCTCTCCTGGAGGCCCCTTTCAGGTACTGGAAGGCTGCTACAAGGTCCCCCAGGAGCCTTCTCTTCTCCAGGCTGAACAACCCCAACTCTCTCAGCCTGTCCTCATAGGGAGGTGCTCCAGCCCTCTGACCATCTTTTGTGGCTCTCCTCTGGACCTGCTCCAACAGCTCAACATCTTTCTTGCATTGGGGGGCCCAGACCTGGACACAATACTCCAGTTGTAAATGAAGTATTCCATTACAGTAATTCAACTGCTTACTTCCCTGTGAAGCAATACTCGGCCTCCGAAGGTCCCCCATCAACCTGGTCTGTGTAAGGAGACTGCTCGAAAGTGCAGAATGCTGGTACCAAGAAAGAGCGTCTTCTAGCATCTTCCAGCCAGAAGAGACCAGTTAAAAAAGGCATGCCTCAAACTAAACAGCAGGCAGTCCATTACCAGGAATTATTATTCAGCTTTGGCAGGATAGCTGTGCAGCATGAACCAACCTATTTTGTTAACTCTTTGCAGCAAGTAAGAAATCACAAGAAAGCCAGAGCTGATAAAATTACCACAGAAAAGGTCAAAAACAAACAGAACTGGTGACACTAAGACTGTAATCAACATTTAATTCAAACAGAAAGGCTGTCTTGTACCCTGACATTTATATGCACCAAAAGGTTTCAAAAGCTTTACTGCAGTTTTTTTTTACCAAAACTCAATCCATCTCATGCTAGGTTCCACATATAAAAATCATATTACTTACAGCTGGTGAAGAGATTTTGAAGATACCACAATTTTTTTCATCAAGCCTACACAGTGACTTCTCATTTCAGAAAACTGAGAAGGTTAACAATTTGGGGATTTACGTAGCACATTTTAGGTTGCATGGATTCTGGAGCAGGAAAACTGGGCAAGAATTTATTCTAATATACATGACACAGCACAACACAAACCATCAGGTTAGTCTTCTAACCTCTATTCAGTGTTTAAAATTAATTAAAATTAAAGTTAACCTTTTATTACCAGTGAAAGACCACAACCACTATTTGGAAAGCATCCCACAAAATTGCTAAACTGTTTATTTTCATTGACAACAAGGTATTATTTTTTTGTTATGTAATGAAAATATCACACTAACCAAAAATTACACATAAAAAATATTTTAACAACGGTTTTTCTACCATTGTTTATACACACATTACAGAAATTACAGAATCGTTGTTATTTAATGAAAGAAGGATGAAGCATCTTATATGCTATTCCATATACAAAACTAACTGGTTTAAGGATGGAAAACCAAGTCTAATATCAGAAGTGGACCTGCGAAGTTGGTATCTTCTATCCACTGTGGACTGTATTATTGTACCTGAGGGCTCCCCAATTCCCCTGGTGCTGCTTCTTGCACATTACATACTGCATTTTCACATTTGTCATCTGACAACATGCAGCTTCAATAATTCCTCTACAAAATACTATTCCGCCAACAGTGCTGTCCAAGAGCAACACCTTGAGGCTAAATATATTGCTACAGCAACACAGCACATTTTGACCTGCTTCTTTCTGAGAAAGAAAGGAAAACCTTCATAAAGATAAGCCAACAATTTGTGTAAAAATAAAGGGCTGGCAAAACTCCTTCAACAGTAACGTTAACAGCAAAGTGTTGCAGGCAAACAGACCCACTCATGAAAATCACACCTTCTTAGCTATTGCGAGCGTTTTAAGAACAGATGATATGTGCACACACTTATGTAGGGCAAACAAGCAGCAGTTTTTGCAAATGTGTGCATATAGCATTTTGCTTGCCAGCAGTACTGCAAAGGAGCAAGTAGAAGGATGCCTGCCCTCTAGAAAGCCAACTGCATTTTTCAAATGCAGAAAGACAGAAAAGAGGCAGGCTGCTCTCCATTTTCATTTACCAGTTGCCAAAGTAGTACTTTTGTTTTTTTTCCTGAAATCTTGGAGGCAGTTGCTGTAGGAACAACTTGTCTATGGAATAACAAAAAACCTCTAGCAAAAAGGTAACACCCTAGAGCATCTTTAAGAGGAACATGCCACCTGGAATCACAGCAAGAAGAGGGATAGAAAAGTGGATACAAAAACAAGTCACTAAAGCTTCATCTTAAAGATCTCTGGCATCTAACAAGACTATTCTCTGTAAATTTAAAGCCTATGTAACAGACAAAGATTGACAAACTAAGAACACAATCAGTAACACTACATTTACACCCTCAAACATTTATTTAGAATAAAATGTACTCAAAGAAAACACAGTGAAAATTGTGTAATCACAAAACATGACTGCACCTTCCAAGCCTTTTATATTTTGCGATTTCAGATCAAAACAACTATTTCAAAACCAAACAAAAACATAAGTCTCAATCAAACACCTGATGTAAAAGTTCCTCATTGATTGAGGGTTTGCTCCATTCTCCGCAGTTAATCACTTTTTTTTTTTCATTCATCTTCTCAGAATCATGTTCTTCATGTGGCTCATGCTCTTCACCTGGTTCGGGTGAAACTGGAATTGCATCAGTTACGAGGAAGAAACTATCCCTCAGCACCTGCTCAGCTGTCAGTCTGTTACAGCAGAACAAATTCAGAAGAAGAGATTTAACTTTATGAACAGAGGGAGAAGGATTTAATCAGTAAGCAAAACAAACTCAATTACAAATAATAACCAAATATTTGATGAACACATCTTCTAAGTGTTTAGGGCCCAACGCCCTCACAAAAGGTTGTACCACAGCATTCCCAATGGTCAGCAACACTTGGAAGTCACAGTGCTCATTAACAACAAAATGAAAGCAAGCGTTCAGCACTAGGTCTGTCAACCTGGTGCAAGCAGATTTCACAGAAGAGCGTGAGTTACTTCATTTTAAAATATCAATTCACTAAACTACTGTAAGTTAGAGAAATACTGAAGCTGGTCTTTCTACTGAGAAGGAATAGAACAGGTGTCATTCACCTTCTACAACTTCATCTTTTAACTTCTGTCATATTGTTTTATCTCTCTACAAGAGAGCAGAAGAGAAAAAAAAGAAAACCAAAGTAACAGGCTCTAAATCAACAGCAGCTATTTTGTTCTTAAACCATCACTTACACTTAGGCTCTTTGGATTTATTGGAAGGGATTACGTGCCTAAATGCTTAGCACATTAACAGTGCTAGACTCCATTCACAAAACATAAAAACACAGCTGCTACACATACACATAAACATCAGCCATTGAGGGAGGAAGATCACACACTGGATTTGGACACAGGGACTGCAAGAAAGATGATCTCAAATGCTGATCTACATTACCAAAACTCAATGCGATCAGAATCTTTCCATAAGAAGGTTTGCTTGTTCACAGTCTCCAAGCCAGCAATCCACCTGACCACGGTCAATAAAACAGCAAAGCACAAGATACCTATGCACCTCTCACCTGCCCCCAGTTTAACCCAGACAGAGGAATAACTGTGATGCAAATGAATGTACATAAATAGTCAAAGACTGGAAGAAACAAGCAGAAGATTTCCAACTGTTCCACTAATCACCACAGTGACTCTGGAGAATTAGCCACTCCTCAAATAATCTGAAATCTGTGTGAAAAGATGAGATCTGAACACTTGATCTTACAGGCATAAAGGATTGTTAGATGTTTATAAAACATTTAAAACACTCAAAGGAAAATCTCCAGTTAAGAAGACTCAAAACACGTGCAATGAAATACAAGAGTGAGCCATGACTACACACTTCCTCTGCAAAATTAAAAGTGAAGAAAGCCTGAGAACTTAAAGAGCTTGAAAAGCTTTGTACTTGTATATTTGCATTTCACAATACTATCGAATGTCTGTCAACAACAAATATCCCTTCTGACCATGTTCTCACACTAAGGAAACTGAAAATTGATTCCACAAGGAATACTGCTGCAGGAGAACATTTCATCAAGTTTCCTCCATTTCCTTTTGTTTGCCCTTATTTTTATTTTTTTTTAACCTGCAAAACTTGATGCTGAAACACAGTGAACACTGAAGCCTGGCATGGCTAAATGAGTGGCTACAAGATCATATCCCTAAACTTTGTTTTTCCTCAACAATTATCTAACATTAATCTCCCTGTTTTAAAGCTTAACATTGTTCTCCTGTGATTGTTCTCCTGTGACAATTTTACTTTTCCTGAAAATGACAAAAACTTTACTAGTTCCAAGTGTGCAATTCCTCTGGGCATGAGACTGAGATGGAAGTAAATTTACCAGCCTGCCAAGAGCCTGCAGATGGGCATGGAGATTAATTCTCAATAAGCTGATTACAGATAAAGCACTTAAAAGCAAAACAGATTTTCCCCAAGAACTGGGACAAGGATTAACAGCCAGAGGTCTAAAAAATTCTCCAAGAAACAGCTCAAATATGTTTATTAGTACTACATTCCTTAGTAAAACCCTCATGTGTGTTCCTGTGCACTGCAGGCAGCACAGATTGCTTTCCAGCAGACTTGGGTGGTTGGTGCACGTGCACGCACGTGCATCCGAGATGAATCCTTAAAAACCATCACCAATGACATATTCATTGGGATTGTATCACCTTATGAGGTCAGAATCAAATGCTGCTTCATTTGGGGAAAAAAAAGTTAAAAAAACTTGCTCTCATTAAAAGCTGTAAAATGAATTAATCCCTGCTAAGAACAATAATAGCTAAATTAATTAATTGCCCTTGAGACAAAGGCAGCTGTTTGCACTTCAGAAGATACCTGCTACAGAAGAACACAGAATCATAATACCCTGAAACTGGCCATTTAAACTTTGATTTGCATACTTCAGACGTTATTTGTAAAACATTACCACAGCAGAAATTTTATGGAAAACAGAAGTGAATCAACACCTATTTTTCATGTCCCAAGAAATCTTTTCTACTTTCTTGAACAATTAAGTTTCCCTTATGCGTGAGAGTATGTTAGGTTTTTCAGTACCTAAGGATTATTATGTAAAATCCTGGGCAGACGGTTCTGTACAAGTTTTGTGAAATACATTTAAAACCTCCTACTTAGCCCTAATGGTGAATCATGAAGTACTGAATCTTTTTTTTCCTGTAGCATTGTGTGTTTCATGAGATTAATTTAATAAGAAACCAAGCAACTATAATCAGTGATAAAACTATTATTTACAGGATCACCTCCCTGCTCAAATGCTGCATGTTTCATTCTTCTCTTTTCCATGGCAATGTCACGCTGGAAATAATTTTGTTGAAGGACAGTCCTGTGCTTTATCAGTAATGCTTTCATCACTGAAGAACACTGTTGAAATGAAGTTATCAAAAGACATACTGCAGACGATAAGAGTCATCTAATAAAACAAGATTATTTACAGTACTATGTTATGCAGTGAGACACAAGCTACCCTGCCTGGACAGTAGAACCACTGTGTTACCCTGGTACTGCATCACGACAATTTCTTATACCTAAACACAGTAAACAGGATACACTAAGCTCACAATGAACACAATCCTAGTAATTTAGCTCCATGCTTTAATAGTTATCTCTACAAAGCAGGTAAATCATTAATACACAACTATAACCAATAAAGAGGGATTTATCATTTGGGTTTCTTTTTCCCTTGACAAAACAATACAAGTTTATCTGTCCAACAGTAACTTCACTGCTTTGTTTTCTACTTTTCCATTTAAAGTGTTTTTCTGGAAAATACAGGGATTAACCTCTAACTCTTTCCTGTATTCCTCAGAAAATTCTATCCATAACCTAAGATTTAACTTAAAAACTAAACAGAGTCACCTGCCTGCAGGTTTTTTTTGTAACAGTAGAAGTCGTGATTTAAAAAGTTTCACGGACTTCTCAAATCCAGGTAAAGCAGTAATCTCCCATTTAAAGTAAGATCAACAGAATAAGCATGATATAAGTAGTCCATACAGACTAAAAAACAGCAGGTCAATCCCCTGGAAGATGTGAGGGACACTGCACAAGAACAAAGCAGTCACTAACTACACAGGCAGAAGTATAGCAAAAAGTATGAAGCAGAAAGTAGTCTGGGAAGGCTAATGATTTGTAAAAAAGGTCCATAAACCTCCCAGAGAATTTCTTTAAACTACATATGGTGGCATGTCTTTTGTTATTCCAACTTTTGTAAGGAGGAAAAGGAATTGCCTGTAGCAAAGGTAGAAAAGGTTGAAAGCAGGCAAGAACAAAGGACTTAACACCTGGCTAGAAGGCTGAAAGCTTACAGGAAACACAAGAAAGTAAAACCAAGGAAAGACAAATACAGAGGTAGTAGCTAAGGCATGCAGAAAGAAGGCCATAAAATTATCTGTTTATGACTAACATCCAAGACTAGATAAGTAAGCGAAGGATCAACTTTAAGGTTGGAGACCTAAGCCAGGAAACATGAAGGCACACAGGTCTACTTATTCTCATAGAGTCACTGAGACAAGGACAAGCTTCAAAAAAGGGATTGAAAACAGAGTTCAGGGTGACAACAGTAGACAAAGAACAGCTGAGAACAGAAAGAACGAAAGCAGCAACACAAATTCAAACCATGCAAGGTCCACTTATATCTGTGCATTCGTTTCAGAGGCATAGGGAAGTTTCTGTTTTACACAAGAAAAGAATAAAGGGTACAAGACACTTTTACAACTGCATTTAAGTGACTAAAATGGAATTTGGCTGTTTTATTAATGCTCAAGCACTGTGGAATCATTATGTAGGAAGACAGATGAACAAAGTCAACCTCCCTGACTTCAGAAAAGATAGGTTCCTAATTCAAATACCTTTTTTGAGGTTGAATTTCTCAATTTGACTTATTCCCCAAGTTTGTAATTCGGTGTCATTCAACGAAGACGCTGCTTCTCCTGAGATCGGAGTTCAACATTAAGAACACTCTGGGCTTTTCTACCATCTCAAACATGATTTTATTTGTGCATGCTATTTAGAATTATCAAAATAGTCAATTAAGAACAGTTTCTCAACCCAGCACTTACAATGAAGCGTTTGATTAAAAAAAAAAAATCAAATCTATTAACCACCTCTAAGCCTAAGCAAGATCAGTCTAATCTTCCTCATCTGACAATTAACATACCATGACAACGGCATCCACCTCAGGTGTTCCATCCTCTTTTACACCAAACTCCTGGTTTTGAGTTCAAAGCTGTAAAGGAAAAGATACATAATGCGTAACACTGGTGGGCTTTTTCCCTTTTGTTTAACAAAACCAAACACCAGTTAAGGAGATTCCAGGTTTCAAGTGAAAATGGATTGTTATGGGAAAATGGCAGGGGAAGACTTTCTTCCTAATTTCATTAGGGTAAAACATGCAAGGGGCTCAAGTTCCCCTTACACAGAAACAAGGGGAAAAAATTTAGTATCAGAAGAAACTTTCAGAGGTCAAAAGAAATAGACTTTTAAAAATATGACTCAAAGTCCATGCCCAAGTATATGTTTAATTATATAATAGTCTTTAAGAAATGCTGAAGGGTAACTGCACTCTAACAGGCAAATGTGAACCCTGTTACCCATAAACAAAGTAAAATTTCCCCAGTCTTTACTACTGCCTAGAACCATGCCTGAGTACAGCGTTTTTCAAAACCTGCCTGCTAGTTAAGCTGAAAATGCCTCTATTCTGAACAATTACACAGACAGCAAAAGGAAGCATCTGTTTAGTCAGTGCTGGGCTCTTGTGACACAGATCAGCAGAGAACTTGGAAACCTCTGTCTCAATTTTAGAAGCAGCACTGATGTTTAATGAAGGAGAACACAATTTCAGATGCCCAACATGAAACTGGCAACTGTTGAACATAATATTAACACTTGAGCTAGAATTTTCCAAATGATCAACACAAGTCCAAGCTGAAGATTAGTTACATGTGGATTAATCTGGAATTCCGCCAGCAAACTGGGATGAGGTTTCAAAAGAATGCAATTCTTGCTGCATCTCAGATATTATCTTCAAGCAAAGCCAGGCATTATATTTTTTTTTTTTTACTTTTTTTTAACTCTCATTTCTACTTGTAAAATCCTTTTTTCTAGAAGAGACAAAGATCTGAATAGTGGTACTGAAAGTGTTCTAACTAAACCGTACATGATAATAATTACAAACACCTATGAAATTAAGCTACATTTTAGTTCACCTATTTCATTAGAAAAATTACCTAATTTTAAGCAACTGCTTCCTAAATTTGGAACAAAACATAATGAAAAGTGACTTTTATATGAACCAGCTTCATCTTCTCAGCACAGGTAACTGAAACCTATCAATTTGCAGTTTATGTCTCTGTTAGGAAGTGTTTTTAAGATGCTACAGCACAGAAGGGATTACTGCAGCTGATGGAACTGCCAAGGAAGCCCCCATGTACCTGGAGCTCCAGCTGGTACTCAGTGAACCAGTTCCAATATATCAAGCACTCAGGCAGAACACTGCCTGGGAACACCAGCACCTGCCGGACAGCTTGCAGCTTTTCAGGTCTGGGAGATTTTGAGTTTTCCCATTCAGAACACATGACACTGACACCCTGAGTTGGGGAGGCAGCAATACAGTGTCAGAAGACAAAGAGGAGATGGAGGAAATGCTGTCCAACATACCACCTGTCACGGTCCACTAAGGACTCGTGGAGGTTCTTTGCTGAGATCTCTAAGTGCAAAATTAAGGCGACCACGCCAAAAGGGGTTAGCTTCAGCTAAACAGCAAAAACTTTATTATTTTATGTCCGTAAGCAACGTGCAATAGATAAAGGGAGTGAAAAGTAAGTAAAAAGAGGAAAAGAGGAATACTGCTACCACCGCGGGTCCAAGGCGTCCCCCGGGCCCGGAGCCAACAGCATCCCGTCGGTCCTAACGATCGATCGTCGTCGATCCTTGGTGGGGAAGGCTTCAACTTTAGGTTGCTAGGGGATGACCTTTTATGCTAAACTACACACCTTGCTCCTCCTCTACCTTGGAGGCGGGTAGCCTTTGGGATGGAGGTGTGTTCTGGTATTATAATGACATTATAACAAGCAAAGTTCTCCTCAGGGTAAAGATTTTGTCACAGTGCTTGGCACGGTGTCTGCCGTCTTTCTGGTTGGATAGCCGTGGCACCTGCAGCTCATTGTTCCCGTCCTTGCAGAGGTACAGATAGTCTTGGACAGAGCAGGGCCGTGGAACGAGACCGTTTCACTCCGTCCCCCATCAATCCATCTTGTACCAGTACCAGGGTGCATTACCGGGGAAACAAGTTCTTTGCACGCCAGCCGCGCCTTTGTCTCAGAAAGTGGCAACTGTGTTTTACTTTACCCTGGAGATTTTCTCATGAAATCTTAACTTTGCTGCAACAGGCCTGTCGAGATGAGTCTTGCTCCCAGGCCGCAACAAATCCATAGAAAGGACCCTATAGTCTAACTGGGGGTGTCATGTCCTTAATGACAAGGTTGAGACAACGATGATTTTCTAACCGACTCTTACACTACCCAACACAGGAAAGTAGATTGCTTTCTCCTCCCTGGCATAACACACACTTAGAAACAAAACCACTACCTAAGCATTGTTACCAGCAACAAAACACACAACAGTCCCACTCTTGCCTTCATCTTCCCTCTTCGGATTTGGGTAATTCCCCAGGGGCAAGGTCACAAAACAAAGAAGAAAAAAAGGCTCACAAGGAACAAATAGGAAGTGCAGCAAGAACCGACAATCCATAGCATAAGGAACAAAAGCATAATTTTTGTTCATATTACTACACAAATTACATAGCATATTTTACAGAAAAATGCGCTTTTGCCCCATAATCATGATACCATTCATCCCACACTTACCACTCAGTTGAAAACATGATCTATTTCGCCGAAATAGTTCAAAGCAGAAGCTAGAGATAACGTTTATTGCTCTAGACTGATAAAGTTCCATAATATTAGTTGAAACTCTCTCACAAGCCATAGCATACCCAGAACAGAAGGCAGCCATAAACATACATGTCAGAGGCTGGAGAAGCTGGCTGTCCCATTTTCAGATCAGGAGAAACTAAGCTCAGGGTACCGACAACCATGGTGCTTGCAGCAGCACGTTGTTCCTACGGGGAAAAAAATTATACCCATAATTTCAAGCAAGACCAACAGCAAATTGAAGCAGATGTATCTCTCTCTCTCTTTTATTGTCAGCCAACTTTACCATAGAGTTCTGTGCTGACCTAGACTGAAATGTAAAATCCTCCTTTACTGATCAAGAAAACATGCTGCATAAAGGAAAAAAGAGGTAACATCACATATCTACCACCTGTAACCTTAATACAAGAATAGGGGTGGCAGATTTTATTCCATACTAAAACTATAAAAAGCTCATAAGGCGGTGAAGTACACAAATTGCAAAATTTATCAAATCAGAAAAATAATCACAAATATTAAAAGACATTGGCACAATTTTGGAGAATTTTAATTCTAAAGTTCAGTTTTGCCAGCTTTCCTATTTTTTCTTCTCTGCATTTCTGGTCTTTACCTGAAACAAGCTGCTTCCAGCCTCCTGGTTTCCAGCATATTTTAAGAATGGCTACTGCCAAAGTAAAAGCTACACCCTGAGTTTCTATCCTCATCCATGACAGCAGCAAGCATGAGCTATAGACAGACTGGAGAAGATTAATCTCGAGATCACCAAGAGTACTTGGCGATCAGTAACATCAGTTACAGCTCCATTCATGCATTTGTGATAATGCAGAAAGTAGAAGCACAGAGCAGTACTGGCACCTCTACAGAGAAGGCACAAACTGGATCCAGACTATGAACCACGAGTGGAACCTTCCTGCTCTGTCACACATGAGCTGTTCACTTCAGTACAGCCCATACCTGCAAGAAGAAGAGAGGAAAAGCCTCTCAGCTCTTGCAATTTTCACTATTACACCATCTGTACTGAGTATGAACTTCATAAAATCCAGCTCCCTTTAGCATGTTGAAAATTGAAATTTATTTCAAGGAATGCACACTCTGCTGTCCAAATATTTCACACACTTCCCGAGATTAAGAGATAATGCACTTCCAAAGCAGAAATGAGGGTTCTGAATAAAGCTTATTTTTCTTTATGTTTATTATATTAGCATGACATATTTTTATACTATGTATTCCTATTAAAAGAAACAAGCATGAAGCAGACCTCTAGCACAAAAATGTTTTAGCTCAAACAACCTGAGTTTAGAAAGTCAAAAGGTGACTACAGAAGAGACACCATTATTGGAGACTTTGCTATGTAAACACAACGAATAGTAAGAAAACAGCTTGTGTTCTTGAAGAATTTTCCCCAAGAAAAACTATTAAATTCTTTACCACAGAAACTGAGGACTAAATCAGACGTACATATAAATACAGGTATTTGTAGGCAACATGTAAAATCCTGTTAATTTACCAAAGACCATGAAAGATTAAAACTAGAACTCTATTACCTATCAAACAGAAAGGCAAAGACTTCACGAGCTTGACTAGCCCTTCTTCAAACATGAGTTCTTACTCTCACCCCTGATGATGCTGATTACCATTAAATTTACCAGACAGACAGCCAACAAACAACTACTGCAATTTCTCTTTTTCTGTTCCACTGTTTTGCTTAACCAGTGCCTACAGTCAGTAATTCTCTCTCCCCCCCGGCCCCCAAGATTAGGCACAATGTTTATCAATAAATCTTTAAAATTGCAAACACAGTTGTCTGGTTTGATACATAATTCTGACTACAAGTCACTGAAGGATTTTTTTTTTTTACCTCTGATTTCATGAAATCAAAGTCTCCAACGATTCCTTGTTTCCGATTCACAGCAAAAACATTATTGCCATGCAGAGATCCATGTACTGTATTAGCTCCATGCAACGTCTGTAGACCTTGAGCCACTCCTTTCATCACTTTTAATGCCTTCTAATGATTTAATTTGGGTGTTTATTACAGAGATAGATATGGAAGGGTGGGGGGGAAGCACAGTATCAAGTAAGTTTCTATCCAGAACTAAGACTTTTTTCTTAAGGTTTGTTCACACTCAAAGCTCATGCCAACTCCATTTTATGAAGTATGGATTAATTCACAGCAAGATTATTATGAGTTGCATAGCCAGAAAAAAAAAAAGCAGTCACTGACTAACAAAAAATATGGGGGGGGAGGGGAGGGGTGCGGAGACAAAAAAAACCCACACAACTTGGACTTGGACCTTTACAACTAGATCTGTCAGCAAACAGAAGCCTCACATCATCAAACAGAACTAGAGAAAAGACTCCTGGCTCCTAGCTACTGCTTCTTCGAGAAGAGAGCACTATCCAAACTGTCTATCTACTGCCTGGGGAGGAGGGAAAGGTAAAGGAGGGGGATGAAGTGAGGGAGGAGAGGAAAAAAAAAATTACACACACACGAGTCCTCTAAAACTTCAATACAGAAATGCTTGCCCCTGCACATCTAACATGTTCAACTCTAGTACTTATAAATTGTACTAGAAATACAGTGGAGGCACTAATTTCAATAAAATGAGTGTATCCAAGCAAAGTCTCTTTTAGAAAGTTACAAACTGCTGCCTGACCAAGATGCTAAGTGCCAGTCAAGATACCCTGTGCAACTCTGTATGGTCACTGTCAGCCATCAAAGGAAGCACACTGGTGAAACACCATCAGCACCATAACGTACAGCAAAACAACAAGAGTTCAGTTCAAAAACATACCAAATAAAATGCTGATAGTCTAAGTAGTTATACTTACTTGTAAAGCTGAGGTGTATCAGCCTGTAAAGCTCCCAGACTTGCTCCTGGGTAGTACGGGACCATTAAGTATACCAGAGGATCAGACTTCAACAACAACAACAAAAAAGGAAAAGGAAAAACAGATTGTTTCAAATATCAGGAATATTGTGAAGTTTAACATGCACAAGCTGTGTGATAAATCAATTAATTATGTTTACTAAGTAGATAGTTTATTTAAACTCAGAAAGGAATTATTCTTCTGATTCAATGCTCCAGCTTAAAATATGTTGAAGCTTTAAGGTCCAACAGCAAGTCTTCCAGCTTAAACCAGAAATCAAGATCATCAGTTTGAATCTGGCCTTGCAGAAAAGAAGGAACAACAGTTGTAATAATCCAGATTTCTCCTTCTGCTGATCCCAAGCTCTGTGATACTCGGCAACTCTTTCTATTACTTTGGCTTCTGAGCTTACATCTATTAAGCATCCCTTAAAATCAAAACAGAACCCAAGCTGTTACTCCTAATGCCTGTAACATTATTGCATTAAACTTATTTAATTAAAGAATTGTATATTGTTAGATGCCATCAAATAACTTCCTCTTCTGCTTAACACAAAACTCCAATCCAACTGTCATAGACTATTCCCATATTTTCCTACTAACTTTTAGAAAGCCTGTACCAACAAAACAGGGAATCTGAGATTTAAATAAGCCAAGTCAAAAGTAAGAAGAACATGTACAACTATGCCTCTCATAATACTACATCACCTGGTTTCCCAATTGCTAACAGATTGGTAGAGAAGCAGAACAAGGGAAAAGCAGCAGTTCCTCAAACTTCTCAGTGAAATAATCAGGAAGACAAACCAGAATGTGCGAAAAGAGATGGGTAATGAACAGGAAAAAATGTCCACCAGATACCAGAAAGGACAGACAGTAGAGGGGAAGCACTGTTCACTACAGCATTCCTCAAAAGAAGTGAAAAAAAATCAGTAAGCTGATTTCCATGTTGCTTACTGGAAGCAATTGAGAAAAAAAACAATGCTTCACGCTCTTCAGGCCCCGACAAAAAAAAAAATGCCACAGAAAAGGGCTGCCAAGGCCTCACCTGCAATGCTAACTGAAAGCCAGTGCCAACATTGCCTTTAAAAGAACCTTCTGGCCCTGAATTTCTGAACACACTAAAGGTCTCTTCCTGCTCAGTTCCTTCACGGGCTCAGTATCCAAAAGGCCTCACTCCAGGCTGTGTGTTGGAAGTCCAGCAGAGTTCTGAAGCACATGCACGCACAGATACCCAGGGTAAGCACACAGCATTTAACAGCTGGTAAGATTCAGAAACTTTAACTACCTCTCCCTCATCCTCAATTAACTTAGCAAAGCACAAAACCAGTTGGGATATACTAAAAAGCTACAGCATCTGTTACCAAGAGGCTGGCCACAATGAGGCAGCTTATGAAATACATTCCTTGAACCAGCAGAGAGGGAGAAGGAGAAAGACCACAACAAACAATGCTCAGGGTGTATATCCCCCAAACAGAGAAACTGCTGAGCATTGTTGGTGCAGAGCCTCAATAGTGCCCAAAACAATAACTGAGAGTGCATTCAGACACAATTTCTGCTTACCATATAGTTTAGAATTCCTGCTTCTGGATAAAGAAGTAGTAACTCAGGGAACCATTTCTGTACCAAATATGTAAGCTTCTCCTAAATGAAGGAAACAAGGCTCAGGTCACTAGTTTCTGACATGAACACAGCAGTTCAATATCAACAGATTTCTGAAAGCTCTGAGGGTGGGTAGTGTTAAGGCTCCAAACAGCTCATGCACTATGATGGAAAACATTTCATCTCTTCTATGAGAGGCTTTAGTACGCCTAAGCAGAGGAAAACAACTTCACTACAGGCAAGTGGAGGAAGACAGAAATCAAGTAGTAACACAGACCAGGGCAGCATCTCATGCACCTCCAGCTCCCCCACAGGTGTAATGCTACAAGGCAACTATTACACACAAAGGCTATGTCTGCAGAGGTAGGAATATCACCACCACAAATCCGGGTGCCCTTCTACTCACTCACAAGGCAATGGTTTACGATCGTTCCCTCCATATAGAGGACCTAGAGAAAGGGTGATGTCCTTCACTTCAGGATAAAAGCCTGGTTTACCCTAGTCATTAGGAAACAGTTCCTCTTCTTGCAAGAAATACAGTCTTTCTTCAGCAACTGAGCTTACACTTTCACCAGAAGCTCTTCTGGGTTGTGAATTACAGCTCATTTTCTTCTCACCTCAGCCCTTTATGGAGGGGGAGAAAAGAGGGAAGGTCTGAAGAAGCTATGTTCAAAGAGAGATAAAACTGATCAGTCTCCACGTCTCCTCCTATAGGTTTCACCAAAAGGACCATTTTAATATTCAACACTGTAGAAACCACATTTTTTTATTTTACCCGGAGCACACATTAAAGCAACTGAAATGCAGATGTGCCTCATACAGGTTTGTTTTAGTTGCCTAAGTATTTTAATACTTACATATTCTTCTCATTCCTTGGATATTTCCTGAAGAACCCTATTTCGCAGATCAGCAATTTCCTCTTTTATTCCTGTCATTTCAAACTCACTGTAATCATGAGACTGTATTAGGAATAACAAAGTTAGTGTATAATTCTCATTCTGCTATTATACCAAACAACGGTCACCTACTATATCAGGACTTAAAACCAGCTTCCATATCACAGTTCTGGAGTTGAACATATTTTCAAACACATATTTTACTGAGTCTCCTTCCGGGAAACTAAGAGAATCTCTTAAAACCTAATCACTGAGAAAGGTTTCTTTACGTAACAGACCAAACATTCTAGCCCTTTGCCTACTTGTTTCCTAAGTCAAAGAGCATTTTTTTTAATTAGCTATCACATGTAATCATAACAGCAACATCATTTATCTACCAACAATGCCAGGTTCCGTAATTCATTCACTTTTTTCTCCCATAAGCAGGCATTTTCCTCATGTCACCTCATTATTCAAGACTCCTTATCCCAGTGGGTTTCATTAGTGTGTCTCATTTTAAGTCCCTTTTGGAAGCTTACTGCCCCTTTACAATGCTTACAGAGACACACATGGAGGTTCTTTTTTTCCTTAAGCATGATCAAACAAACAGCAGTGAAGCTGGAGTAAAATTTACACTCTTTGGACCTCTCTGAGGGGTAGTGAGGAACCCTGAAAACTAGAACAGACATTGACTTCTGTCACCAAAGGGGAGGTACACCTATTATTAACAAAGTGAAAACTTAATCACACAACCAG
>WKFP01015267.1:1403671-1414651 GCA_011057875.1 Pterocles orientalis | reverse complement strand
TGCCACAGAAAAGGGCTGCCAAGGCCTCACCTGCAATGCTAACTGAAAGCCAGTGCCAACATTGCCTTTAAAAGAACCTTCTGGCCCTGAATTTCTGAACACACTAAAGGTCTCTTCCTGCTCAGTTCCTTCACGGGCTCAGTATCCAAAAGGCCTCACTCCAGGCTGTGTGTTGGAAGTCCAGCAGAGTTCTGAAGCACATGCACGCACAGATACCCAGGGTAAGCACACAGCATATATTACTGAGTCTCCTTCCGGGAAACTAAGAGAATCTCTTAAAACCTAATCACTGAGGAAGGTTTCTTTACGTAACAGACCAAACATTCTAGCCCTTTGCCTACTTGTTTCCTAAGTCAAAGAGCATTTTTTTTTAATTAGCTATCACATGTAATCATAACAGCAACATCATTTATCTACCAACAATGCCAGGTTCCGTAATTCATTCACTTTTTTCTCCCATAAGCAGGCATTTTCCTCATGTCACCTCATTATTCAAGACTCCTTATCCCAGTGGGTTTCATTAGTGTGTCTCATTTTAAATCCCTTTTGGAAGCTTACTGCCCCTTTACAATGCTTACAGAGACACACATGGAGGTTCTTTTTTTCCTTAAGCATGATCAAACAAACAGCAGTGAAGCTGGAGTAAAAGTTACACTCTTTGGACCTCTCTGAGGGGTAGTGAGGAACCCTGAAAACTAGAACAGACATTGACTTCTGTCACCAAAGGGGAGGTACACCTATTATTAACAAAGTGAAAACTTAATCACACAACCAGCACAGTAAAAAGAGCTGGTCAAAACTGTTCATGCTGTGAACAGCGACTGTCACCAGAAGGACTTAGTTAAAAGCACAGTGCCATGGCTGGGGACTGCAACAGAGAAGTGGCTATGTACCAATCTTTGTAAGCCATTCAGACTTGGTCTCAGGGGTCTGTAAAACTTTCACAGCTAAAGGCTAAATTCAGGTCAGGATACACAAACTGTTCTATATAGTTACCACTTACTTGGAATAGACAAAATTAATGTTTCTAAACCAATTTAAAAAACAACAGACAAAACCACCAACACTGTAACATTTTCATACTTCCTCAAAGTTGTTATTTTCAACCAAGCTTCCACTTTAACTGTGCCTTTAAGCTTTTCACAGTTTTCTTAATTGTCAATAAGTTAATATCAGGTCTTCTATTCAGCCATTTCTCAGCCTGTTTTTTGAACTAGTAGGAAAAGAAAAAAAAATCAGAAAGTGTTCAAGCATTCTACTTTAACATGCATTAGAAGATTCAGTGAGGTTCAATGCATTAGAGGAACTGCCTGAAGCCTATTTGAATTCAACTGTAGGGAAGGACCCTGAAAAGAAGAGGATTTTTATTGTGTTTCATTTTAATTACATTAACAACCTTACGGAAAACCACCATTCTACTTAAAGCTCAGTCCCCTTAAGTTACATAATTAATCCAGAGGTTCCAGCTTCCACTGCTTTATTTTTTTAAAAAAGTATCTTTGTATTTAACTGAAATGAAGCATTGACTGAGAGAACGTACAATGGCAATTCTCAAGCTTTAACCCAACCAATCTCTCATCACCAATATACTCCTAGAATTTCCTTATAAAAAGACAGGAAGACATCTTTCAAAAAGAAATTATGTCAGAAAGGGTTATTAACGTAGATCAGTGTGACAGAAATAAATAAGGCATAAATTCACCTCAACACGGGCCAAGTATCTGTTCTGTACAACAGTGATTATACTTTGCTCCTGACGAACGTTACACATAACTTTATTGTAAGTACCCATAATTATCCCCCTTCCTGCTTCATCATGCTCCTGGACTGAATTACACAGAGGGAAACTAAAGACAGTCGTTCTTCATTTATACGCACCAACACTTAAGATGTAAAATCTTTACTGAGAAATCCCATTGTTAATGGAAAAAATAATTTGTCAGATTTTTTTCTCTTTTCTTAAAGAGATTTAAAAGGGAAGTTAGCAAGTGTAAGAGTTCATCCAATGGTTTCAATAGAATAAAACTGACTGGCATTTCTACCCAGAAGAAGAAGAAGGACTTTTTTTCGGGTAGCATCGTCAAAAAAGATATGCTGCATTAAAGCACGCAACCATTCTTTTAAAAGAGTCACTGCTTTGATTACAGAGGGCAGTAACAACCAGACCAAACTACTCCTTTGTTGTTAGTGTGGTGCGACATTAGAGGTCAGGTTCAACTTTCGCTGACACGACCATTCTCCAGGACAGTAGGGACTCTCATTGTAGAGACAATGCAAGTATCTCAAAGAGTTAGCAAAAGAGAATGGAGGAAACACTTACCAGAAAAGGTAAGTAACTGGGAAAAAGGCTAACACGAGCATAGAAAAAGATTATCAGTAAGGCAAGAACACTTATCTCATGCAAAATGGAAAGGATGACAAAATATCCATCTCTTAAGACTGGAAATAGTAAATTTATCCGTACACATTCACATTGCCCAGAGAGGTAAACTAATGAAACAGAAACTTACTTTTCATCATCTCTATTTTCAACACAAGCATCAAAACTCAGTATAGCTCAAGAAAGCTTGTCTACACATAGACAGGGAAAAACCAGTTTTCCTAGTATTTCTTAGTTAAGCCAGTCATATATACAGCTAAATTTCTGTAACCCAAAGCTGTCCCCTGCCTGTTGCCTGAAAAACACATTATCTTCTCTCTGGGGAGCACCCAAAGTGACTTTACCACATTCTCACAGAAAAAAAGATGCTGCCTTCCAGCAAATAAACTTGTCTGGTATATTAAGAAAAGCTTTAAACTGAAAACAAAGATGTATAAAATATACAGAAGTCACGACACAGTAGGAATTATTAGAACTTACGTGTACGTCAGTATTCAGTTCTTCACAAATAGCCAACTCAACCTTTTTGAGAATTTCATCTGCACTGCCAGCCATTTCCTCTAAATCTAAAGATGCTTCTGACATCAGGTCAAAACACTTCCAAGAGAAAAAAAAATATTAGCCTTAGAATTGAAAGTAAGAAGCTAGCAAGCAGACAGTAAAAATAAGCAAGAAATACAAAGAGTTATAGCACTACTGGAAATCTAATCAGGATTTGTGTCAGATCTCACTGTTAACTGCCTCACACTTGAGTGATATGACGATTTCTAGAACCAACAGAGTTAAGATTCACCAGGCAAGAAGAAAGTTGATTCTTGCCTTGATTAGATTTTATTTTCCTAATCTCATTTTGATTTTTACCAAAAAATGAAACAGTAGAAGAACCCTAATCCTTCTCCTATTGAGTTGCATGTCAAAAATTAACATGTGCTGCCCACGTAGAGATACACACAATGCTCAATATGGCAGTTTCACTATCAAGTGGATTTCCCATTCCTATATAGTACTACCCAAGATAAAGACACATCATGGGATCTATCTCAGTTTATCAAGCCTGAAATAAGGTTAAAGATTTCACCAGGAAACCCTAAGTGTTCTCACATAAGTCAGAAATAACTTATCTTCAAGATACAAGATACAGAAAGCAGCAGAGAAAAACCAGTAAGATCAGCTTATAATTACACTGAATGTTGTTTTCACTAAAGTTCTGTTACTCATTTCTGCAGAAGAGATACTACACTGGCAACCAGAACTAAAATGAAAATATGGCCCTGTATTTAATATGTAAGATACACAGTCATAATAGAAACCTGCAAACTCCACCCCATTAATTTACCTATCAAGCATGTGTCATTCCACTAAAGATTGCGAAAATAGTTTATTGCCCTAACCTTAAAGGGACTGTAAATAAAAACTTTAACAGTGCAAGTAAACTGCATACTGTTCTCCAGAGCCTGGAGTTGCATACTGGAAAGGAATCGTCCAGTCTCTGAAAACTTCCTTTCCCGTCATTAACCCATTTCCTATTGCAGATTCTGATCGATGCTACATGAGATTAATTTGGATTCAGAAACAGAGGAAGAGGAGTGTCTATTTAAAATATGGGGAGGAGAAACATTTCAAAGAAGCATTTGCTCTACACAATTGCTCACACTTTTAAAAACAAAAGGAGCTAGAAGTTAAATTGCAACAGAATAATTGCATATCAAAAGCTGGATAAATGAAAACTTGTTTGGTCTACCTACCAGTGCTTTACCAACCCATGCCAAAAGACTGTACTTTTCCTGTCTCTGGACTGTTTGCAGAAAAGTTCAGATTTGAAACAGCTAAATCAAAGTTCATCACGACACTAACAGGCTTTAGTCACTTTCATACATGCAGAATAACACTTTAAATTGCACCCAGCAATCACAGAAACTCACCTGCAAGTTTGTTTGCCACCTCTAATAACTGACGTGATTATAAACATCTGCAAGTAATTAGATTCATTAACATTATACTGTACATGACATGCACCATGTCTACACTGCTGCTGAACAGTATTTATTGTCAAGTCAAGGAACACTATTATTCCTAGCAGCATCTGGCCACAGCAAATGCAGAAGGAAAAGCAAGGGCAGAAATCCCACTCACTATGAAAGGGCACCACCGAACTATCTACAACTCATACAAGCAGGAAGGTTATGCTGATACAAAGAACATCTACACACAAGTGCAACAAGATCAAGGAAGCTGGGCCTACAGGAATGGAGGGTGAGCAGTTTACAGTCTTCCCAGGAAGATTAAGAGTCCTAAACTGAGCAAGAACATAGATACTAAGCACTGAGAAGGAAAGCCACAGTTACCTCCCTGCTTTGTGCTTTCTTTACAAGCAGAACTCCGTGGATGGTAACCCACTTCCACCATCTATCTCCTTTTAACACAAATAAATAACACAGTCAATTTCAATGCTCCAAACCTCCTACAACTCAGACTGAGAGAGACACAGCATCAGAATGGTATTGCAGAAAATACTGCAGGACATGCAAACAGAAGTGGACAATTTATTTGCATAAATTCTCCATACTCAGCATTTCAATAAGGAAAAAAAATTCTATAATGTATTTGTCTGCAGCCTGCACCTAGAACGTGTCAAGTCACACTGGCTGCTTCTTTGTGGTGGTACTTTATCACCTCTTTCAGCAGCATTTATGAATTAGAACCTTTTAAAATCAGAAGTCTTTTTATCCAAAGGACACTTGTAAGGACTAATTAAAGCATTTCAGTCACACAATGAACAGACGTACAAAATGCACACCCATACAAAAGTTATACTTGCATAGAAGTACTGATCTTTATACAAAAGATGTCTTTTAATAATAACGCATAAACTCTGGCTCACCACAGAGTTACACTAAGAATAAAGGTAAACTAACACTCTACTCCTCAACCTTTCCCTCAGTATTGAGGCACTGTCATTTAGTGTCACAGCTCATATATGCAGTTTCCCTGCCACAGGCAGTTGTCCCCATTAATGCTGACTCCACACAAGCTCAGTTAGAGAGTGTCATACTTCATCTGTTTCACAAACGGGAAAGACTGACTGTTCGCCTTACCTTTAAGATGCCACTGAACCAGTCAGCAAGAATTTGCAGAGCTGCATCCGTATAATTTCTGATGCAAATAGATTTCTTCATTTTAACACTCTTCCATTCAAAGAACTGTTGAAATACCTCCTCAGAGTCGTCTGCTTCAGAACCTTGACCATACACTGTCTCCAAAGAAGCAGACAGTTCCTGTGCATCAAGTGAATCAAACAAAAACAGGTTTGCAAAACAGAAGTATTTTGTGACAGGATACTATCTATAAAAATCAAGACATATAACAGAGAAAAAAGTTAGCACTACATGCAGTTATAAAATTATTTCTACTATAAAGGCCTCTCTCTATATCCAGTGAAGTATATTCTAGATTCCATTTTCCTCTCAGATCTAGTTGCAGTATATCCACCAGAAAATGCAGTGCAGAAAAGGACCTCACACAGAGATCATAGAGTCTAATTTTTTCCATGCAAGGAAAAGACCCCACAAAAAGCTTAAGAGCTCATAAAAAGTCACTTGTATTCTAGTTTCTTCTTCCCTATGGATTGGACTTTAAAGCCATACTCATCAAGATAAAGAGCAAAATGGGGTTCAATTTACAATGCTCCTCACAGAACTGCTCAAATTCAGAAAACAGAGTGAACTGGTACTAACAAACAAGGTGAGCAGCCAGACACCCAAGGAATGCTTCTGGACTAGTCCCGCCCTTCAAAAGTCACTAGCCAAATCTCTTCTGATGCACCTTCATCATCACACTGATTCCTAGATGGAACAGCAATCACCTATGTGTTGCACACCTGAAGGCCCTCTGAAATGAGTTTTACGGTCTGGAAACTTCTATTTTCATCTAAAAGACAAGTATTCTGCAAGTATATGAAGCAAAAGGTCCACCTCCTTTTGAAAACAAACTGAAGTGCCACATGTAGGGGAAACCCATCAAGGCTGAAGTGCAGGGCAACAGAAATAACTTTTAAACAAAGGGTAGTCTGTCAAATGACCTGAAGAACAAATGGGGTCAGGGAGGAATTTATTAGCAAATTACCAGTGAAGACAACATCCTGACAAAAAGCAGCCTTCTCGCACATGGGTGGAAAGTCCCATGCTGAAAAATACTTGAGAGCAACATTGGTGTTTGGAAGCAATTTGCTAGTTTGAAAGAAAAAGCTGTCCCTAAACAGTGGGATTTGACTGAATGAACCTCTGCCTTTGTAGTAAGTAGCATCCTTCAGCCTTCAAAATCCACCATTTTACTTCATCTTTCCTGACAAGATGACTACAGAAAGCCCCAGAAAGGTTGACGACAATTTGCTTACATGTAGTGTTTCACTTTTTTTCTTTTCTCAGATCCCAGAACATTTGAGTTAAACATCACACCCCTTCCCAAACACCACCTAGGTCATGCAGATGAAGAAAAACACCAAAACACCCCTCTGTCATCCTCTTGAGAGACATTTTCATTTTTGCATCCCTTGGCAGCCAATACTATGTAAAAAGCAATATGGTAGAACTTAAAGTCTCTTACCAGGAGCCTCTCAGACACTTGGAACAGGTCATACGAGCAACCAAATGCAACTTAAACATAGTGCCTGACACTACCACCACAGGCCAGAACATAGCAGCACTGAACTCCCTTTGCTAAGGGCTGCAGGTACTGCTGAGGTGAGGTGAGCTTGACCCATTTTGTAGAACAACACATGGTGATGCCACAACCAGGCCCCAACTCTACAGATGTAGTACAACGAAAGTTCAAATTACGGCTAAAAGCATAATAATTTCCTCACATGACAACTAACTAAATACAGTGACCACAAAGAAACCCAAACAAAAAACCACAGCACCAAACAGTATAAAATTCTAAAACTAATTTTGTAACAATAGTTACTCTAATGAACAGCATTAATTTAGTACAACAGATTGTTTAAAACAGCAATTTCCAACTGAGCCAGGTGACACGAGGTTTGTACAAATATGCTTGTCTATAAGCAAATACAAAAAGTAAGTAGCTTTGTGATAAACTTATGGAGGCTATTTAAATCACTCAAGTACACAACTGATTTTTCTCACGTTCCTTTTTTGAACAGCTGGATTTTAGTACAACAGGATACACACTGATAGAAAATGGCATGGCAAGGGAGAAGCCAGGTTCAAATGCAACAGCCTGAAGAAGGGAGAAAAAAGTCAGCCTGTTTTATAGCAGCCAAAAGTGGGTAATAAAACTGAGAAAATGCTCAGTAACAGTTCCATATCCAGTATCACATCCTGTTTACAAAAATAGCAGCACTAGTTATACCAAAAGAGTATCTGCATGCATTCCAGTAGACTGTCCTCAAGGAAAGACTCCGGCAAGTTACATACTATTCCTACCCATTTACTTTTCATAGTATAAACACACTTTCTTAAAATATTAGCAACTTCACCAGCATATATATACATACAGAAGCAGATTCCAGAAGGATAACAAGCTACCATATGAAGATGGCTCAGTGGTCTATATGACTACTAGACACTATGGATGTGGCAGAGGAAACAGCTAATGCAGAACAGCTGACAACTGTTCAGATCACACCCTGGCTTGCTTTAGAGTACCTTATCTGTAGGCCCACATTCTTGGCCTTCCTCTTAACCAATGCGGTCTTATTACTTGGAAAGCAAGGAGCTCACCAGCTGTTTATTTCAGTCCTAGCCAGTTGGACCCAGCTGTGGCTGAAGCTGCTTGAATCTGTCTGTAGTTCAGGCCAACAACAGTTCTCACTGGAAGGTATAAAACAAGTCAGAAGAGACGTGCAATGCAGAAGAGAGGTTTGTAATACACAGCCTCAGTGAGAGGGGCATTAGTTCCCAAGCTCCTGTTCTGAGAGACACTAGAAAAATACTCTTTTCTCTAGAACAGCACAGCATGACCTCTTCAGCTCTACAGAAGTGCAACCAAGGTTCTCACTGATATTTGGCAAAAACTTATTTCTGTTTCCCTACTTGGGAAAACTATTTTGATCTTCTAGCTCCTAATACAAGAGAGGACTATCAACACAGTTATGCTAAAGCACAAAATTCACTTAACACACCTAGGAGCATTTCTGTACTCCTTCAAATATTTTCAAAAAACTTAAAATTTCACTGTAGTGCAATTGTCTAGAAGATGCTTAATGCCTACCACCTAGTGGATTAGCACAGCATAACCTTTAAACATACACCGAACAAAAAAAAAAAAAATCCATAAGGGGTTTCCATACAATAACACACCACACCACTATTTTCTTCTGTCTGAAGGAGCCAGATCCACACAGGGCCTCCAGTGATATAAAGCCATGAAATGTTACCCATCCAGTATCTTTTCTAATTAGATACCAGACTGCAAATCAAACGAAAACAAAAAAGTAAGTGTATCAAAACATTTTGGAATGGCATCAAAAAAGAATTCCACTAGAATGGGAGTTAAGTAATTCCACGAATAGTTGAATGCTGGAATTTATTAATGCTGTTCCAACCTTAGACAAACTTACATGCAGCCTGTAATCATGGTGATTTTTCTCAAAAGAAACCAATCTCATACATGTGTGAACAAATACATCTCTGGAATTTGTACAGACAAGCTGACAAACTATTGCCAACCTCTTTCCCCTCTCCAGACACACTTGCACAGTAAAAATAAAAGTAATATTTCTGAAATTAAGTAAAGAGATTACTCCTAATGGCAAAGGCCAGAAACACCAGCTTGGTGTTTCTATTGGTAAAGTCCTCTTCAAAAGTTTTGACTGCCTCTACAGAGCCTATTTCCCCATCTACTTCCACACTTTCTGTTGTTGGGTTGGCTAGCAGGGAGAGAGACTCTTGGTATAAACATGTGTTTCTGTTGTGTTTAACTGCCACCTTAAAAAAAAAAAAATGCTTTAAACATCTTACACTTTGCTACACTAGTCCAAACTACACAGCCACCTTAACAGAAAGGGCTAGGGAAGTGTACAGTCCAACCACAAAACCCACTGCAATTTGTAAGATAACTGCATTGATTTTTTACTTGTAGGTTCTCTCACTAACATCTGCCTTCCACTAAATATTCTGTGCTTTGTGAAGTCTTCTTAGTCACCAAACACAGCACCATATGAGAAAAGCTGTTGCAAGAAAAGCTGTTGTTCAAATCCAGGAGCTAGACAATAATTTGCCTCTAGAAACATCTAGGAGACCAGGATCACAAGTAACACTGAGAACTGTAAGTGTCATATATACAACTTAACTGAGAAGTGTTAAGTAAAGTTTCACCTGCTGCTGTCGAGGTCTCCAACTATAAAATGTTTAAAAAACACGCCACAGGTTCTCAATGGTTCAGAATCAATACTGACAAAAGCAACCTCCTCACCTGTAACGTTCTTGAGCACTCAGAGAGGGACACTTCAAAAATAATTTCTTCCACTGCTGAATACAAGTTCTGCTGCACCTCACCTCTCTTGGTAATCAATTCATCTCTTCCATCCTACGCAGAAGGAAAAGCAACTCAGCCATTCACACCCAAATGCCACATACACAATGTGGAAAATTATACAAAAAAATTCATCCCTGCAAAGTACGAATAGTATAATACACACCTGACTAGGAATGAGTGAAAAAGCAAATTTTGTTTTTAGCCTCTAGTCCTATGACATGGCCACCATGCAAAATTACAGCATCCTTTACAATGACTACATTATCAGACAACAAAAGAAACAGTTTCTGCATGACTGTTGATAACAGTGGGAATCCTAACTGCCACTGTAAACTTAAAATGTCCTAGCTGTCCCGCAGTTTTAATTGTATTGCAGAAATTAGAATCTGAATTATCCACACTTCCATACATGCCATCCACAAAGTCAGATTGCAAAAGATTTCTTGCTGGAGAAGAATACTCCAGAATCAAAAAAATCCTTTTTACAATTTTTTCCTTACCTTCTAGCAAGAAGACAGGTGACCTGTAAACTCCCTGTTCATTATCTGCAGTAAGATTATTAAACTAAAGACAATTTTCTAGAAACAAAACCAAAGTTTCCCTTGAATAACTGGCAGGTTTAGTTCTGCTAATGGGAAAGGAACCCCACATTCACATCAGACAAAGTGCCTAACAGACTCACCAAAACCAAATCTTTCAAAATGGATGAAGCAAGTTACTCAGCAGCATGTTCGCAGTGTTCTTCTCACTGTGATTTAACCCAACATGCCTACAGAAATATGAAAATATTCTATGGAATATGAAAAACTCAACTACAGCTTTACAGACTGTCATGGGTTAAGCAGAGCAGAGTTAATTTTTTTTTTCCTTTTCCCTTCTCTTCATAAATAGCTAGAAGAAGCTATGTTTTGGATTCCCGCTCAGGAGAGAATTGATAAGAGAAGAACGTTTATAGTTATTGCTAGGATGTTGCTATTTGTTCTCAAGGACATACATTCAGCCTTTTGGGGGGGAAGAGACAGTCTGGTTTCTAGCCTGGGATTTGCTTTTAGGTAAAGATTGAGAAGCAGACTGACCAATTATTCCATCCCATGCACGTCATA
>WKFP01015267.1:1313919-1397515 GCA_011057875.1 Pterocles orientalis | reverse complement strand
TTTATCAACCTTATAATTACAAAGCCTAAAGTTAGTATCATAGCTAAAATTCTCCTTCAGCACAAAGCGCCCCTACACACATCTTTACAAAATCAAGGGCATCAAAAAGTCTATTTTAATGAAAAATGACTTTTTTTTTTAATAAGTGACCTTATTAACGTTTATAAAGAGGTGAAGGGTGAGTGTCAGGAGGATGGAGCCAGGCTCTTCCCTGTGACATCCAGTGATAGGACAAGGGGCAATGGCTGCAAGGTGGAACATAGGAGGTTCCACTTGAATATGAGAAAAAACTTCTTTACAGTGAGGGTGACAGAGCACTGGAACAGGCTGCCCAGAGAGGTTGTGGAGTCTCCTTCTCTGGAGACATTCAAAGCCCCCCTGGATGCGTTCCTGTGCGATCTGATCTAGGTGTTCCTGCTCCGGCAGGGGGATTGGACTAGATCATAGAATCATAGAATCATAGAATGATTAGGGTTGGAAGGGACCTTAAAGATCATCAAGTTCCAACCCCCCTGCCATTGGCAGGGACACCCTCAACTAGACCAGCTTGCCCAAAGCCTCATCCAGATCTTTCGAGGTCCCTTCCAATCCCTAACATTCTGTGATTCTGTGATTCTGTCTAGGTTTAACACAAAAAACAATACTCCACAAATACATCAGTTGTGGCAAAAGTAGCTAAGCCTCTGATGTCATCTAGCAAAGGAGAGATGTTTCCATTCTGTGCTCATGCTATCCAGCTACACTTATGACTAAAATACTGCCAATAGCTGTTAAATTATAGCTCTTGAGAAAAAAAAATAACTCCAACTTACCACATTTCCACATAATCAAATCTGCTCTTGAGCCAAGTCGTACTTTGCCCAAATCTTCTACAATTTTTCCAAGGTACACAGAACAGTGAGACATCCTTCTGTAACTACTTTTATGGCTTGTGAGAGCTGCTCCACAAAATGACTGTACTTATTTGTTTGCCTAGATTGTAAGGAGGAAACAACACTTTACCAGGGTTTATTTTTTCCTGAACTTAAGCAGTTTAAAAATCAATGCTACTCGGACCCTTGAACATACCAGTTCTAAGATAGCACTTGCCATGTCAATAACCTAGTTTCTTTCAAAACGTAGCAGCAGTAATTTGCCTCATTCAGCTGTTACATCTTTTTTGAGGAAGGAAGACAGACCAAGAATACATTCAATTATACCTCAGTATTGATGAGACTGTACATGGAAATTCTCTCCTGCTTTTAATTTCCCTTTTGTTCTATTTCCTCTCTTGGTATTTTTTTTCAGTCACCTTCCACAAGCACATACACCAATATAAAAATTTCTTCTTAAAGGAGATGATGGTAATTTCTATTTCAAGCCTTCTTTAAAAACTAGAAGGGTAATTTGGGCTATCCAAAGAGCACCTGCCACAGCAATACAGATACCCAAGGAATTCAGTTACTCAGTTACTTTTAACAACTAGATGCATTTGTTAATTAGCATCTTCCTTGAAGATGGAACTGAAAGCTCTTCTTGCAATAGCTATGGTAAAGGAGCAGAAGCAAACTGAAGACATTTGATAAATATTGAGAAGCAGGCAACACAGATTCCAATGTGAGCTTCCCGAAAGCTCAGGTTTCAGCCTTGCTTCTGGGAAATACTCCCCTCTGTATACCACACTGTATTTTTCTTAGAAAATTAACAAAACAAAACTTTTGGGAAACAAAAATCATGCATGACTTCAAGAGATAAATAGTACTATTTTAGAAAAAAAACACATACCTAACTTCTTTCAATGCCTTCACATTAGCAGCCAAACTTCTAATTTTCGTTCCTATTTAAGTACGTAGGGTCTCCTCAAAACTTTCAGCAGTTTTCTTGGATACTTCCTTCTCTCTCTGAATTATTTATCATTTTTGGAGCAGTGTTTCAACGAAGAGAGGTAAAGATAGATCAACAGTTACAACAGTCAGCCAGGGTTACTGACATGCAGACCATAATTTAGACTTTTGAAAACTAAAGGTAAACATACACGTGCACATATACACATACAGAGCTTGCCTTCTTCAAAACACTAACAAAATGCCTAGAAAGACACATAAACTAATGAGAATAATTTTTTTTTCTTTAATAGCTTTTTAAAGGCTAATGGTTCATTTCCTTCCTCTCATTTCAGTAGTGTATTTCTTCAATTACTCCCCGTTTCCTAGCAAGTCTTCAGAAAACATCGATTTTTTTCTTTCCTTGCTGAAAAATTCCTGTCTATTAGTTCAAGGAAATCAAGTCCAGGACCTCACTAAACTCCTTACTCTCATCACCACCACAGAATGGTGCAGCAAAACAAAACCTCTTACTGTATGTACAATCATCTTGACCTTCCTATAAGGAATATTCTTAAAACAAAATAAGGAATATTCTTGACCCAAAAAAAGCCCACACAACACAACAGTCTATACTCCTCAAGGGAATTCAAAAACTCTTGCTCTCACACCACAGAGAGAGAGCACCACAGAGAGTCTCTTACAGACTCCACTTCAGGTAATGAAACACAGTTTTAAAAGCTGTTAGCCTCTCAGACTTGCTACTTATTTTCTCAAAAAAACACGAATACTAACCAACAAAAAAAAAAACAAACGCAAAAGGATTTAAATGGTTTTTTTATTTGCAGATGAGCATCAAAAGTCTCATCACTGCAGGGTGCTTTTAAAGTACCACTCAAAGCCACCAGCACAGATCACCCTCCTAGAACAAGTCATTGCCTACCATAGTGTTTTTAGAAGGGAGTAAATACTTTCTTACCTAAAAGCATGTCCACAACCTTTTCTTTTAAAGCAGTGTACTTGCACTCAACACAAAAAAGTAAATTAAAATTTGTGCAAAACAGTTTTTTTAAAAAAATCAGACTATAGATAAGAAACAGTTCTAACAATTCCTTGCATTCAAGTATTTTTTCTTAGCTGCAGACATCTATTCTGCTGCTTGCTAATTTAGTTTGCATAGAAGTGCACAAACACCATATCTTCAGTTGATGGAGAACCTGTGCAATGAGAAGTTAGTGTATGGAGAAACACAGGTGTTCCAGGTAGAGGTAACCAAGTAGCAAAGCTGGTTATGAGTAGCCTTATTCTGCAATAATGAAAAAGGAAACAGCTGTGTGCAAGTTCAGGTTTATGGGTATCAAAGGGATTTAGACAATGGCAGATTTTCCTTTCCTATCTGTAGAGATTAAGAGTTTGCACAACATTATTCTGAATTGATGCAAACATAACATCTTTTCACAAAATCTCTTCTTACTACTGCTGTTTATCACACCATTCACAGCACCTTTAAGCCTATCAGTAACTATTACTAAGTTCTCTTCTTCTCAGACAGTGCTAGGAACTTCCCCTCGAAAGAAATACAGAATTTTTTTCTATTAAGCAGTAATTAAGGAATAATAATTTTTATCTGGTTCCGCAGCTGCCATGATTCTGTGATGCTCAGGAATTCTCAGCCCAACACACAGAAAGCTGTTTTTCCTTCTAAGTGAGTGGAAAAAAAGGCAAGGCTTACATCCTTATACACAAGGCATGTTTTTAATCACAAGGTGCAGAACACCACATTCAAACTGAACCCCTACATCTAAACGAGCAGTTGCATCAAGTGTACTGGCAAACCAGTACATACACCAAGGGGAGCTAGGGTTCAGCCTGGACTGCAAAACACGTGCTTACACACATGGACAGCATCTCCCTGCACCAGGGCAAGACAAGTGTTCACTCAAGCAGTTTAATCCTTCTTTATTCCAAACAGCAGTGCATAGCTGAACTGCAGTATGATGAAACCGTTAAGACAGAAGCACTGTCAGAAACACTCACAATAAGGAGAGAAGCATCCTCTTCACATTTCCACATACCTGAATTTCACATTTCAGCTGTTGAACCTGCAGTTCTAGTTGCTCCTGCCTCTGTAAGAGATTTACATTCTCCCTTCTGAGAACTTCTTTCTCTTCAGACAGCTTCTGGATCTGGTCTTACTTGTGCCAAGCTGGTGTCTAGCACTGAGGTAGAAGCTAGCATTCTTTCCCTTTCAAAAATGAATTAAGAGAAATTAATTTTTAAAAAAAAAACACCACAACATACATTGTTTCATGCTATTGTCATTTTGGTAACGACTACAGAATGCCACATCAAAAAGACTACAGAAGCACCTACGCAGTTATGCTTTACTACTTCAGAATTTGTATCCCTCTCCACGCTGGTCTTTACAAAGACTCTTACAAAACACCAAGGAAAAAAATGCATCGTTTGAAGACAACTCTTTATAAGTTTTCACACTCACCAACTCAAGTCTTTCCCATCCAAAAAACAGCTTACAATACCACACTGTAGACCCAAAAAAGTCAAGTTCCATTGTAATTCACATCTTCTATACACTAAAAAAGCCAACGCACTTTAAGGTTAGTGTTTCGGATCTACATCCTGAAAGTTATTTTGATTTCAAAAAGAGTCATGTGAAGCCATGTATCTCAGTGTACTGTGACAGTACTGTACAGTACCAAAGATCCACTAGACCCCACATCAACTTCATCCTCACCTGCATGGCTTTGATTACATCCTAGCTTCTTTCTTTCTCAATTTCATTCGCAGGTATACTACCCCAAAAATGCCTGCAGTGTGAAAAAAGTGAAAGGACACCTGAACATACAGCTACAGAACAGGGAATCTGCTGGCTGCTCAGACCGGTCAGGGTAGCTTTGTATACCAAATTATCTCAACACTACAGAACACATACACACACAAAAAAAAGCTACTTCTTTTTAAAAATCTGATTCACAGTATCTCTCTAACTCAGAAAACAGGACAGATCAGCATATCAAAATAATTCAGCATGAGGCACTTTAATATAAATTCAGATATTTTTGAAGAGCACTTTATATTAGTATTTGTTAACAGCATAGACTTGCCTAAATGATCTAATTGTAAAACTGATTTAGACACCATGCTGGTATGTGGAAGGGTGTGCCCTCAGGGAATTCATTAAAAAGTTTGAGAAGCTCAAATTCTGGAACATTAGCAAATTCTAGGCAAGTTTTTCTGGAGAACATTACTTCTTACACCCTCTCAACTTTCTGAATGCCAAGTACCATCTTTCCCACCCACTAAAATTTTTCTCATCAGCCTGTTGCCATGGCAATCCCAAGAACTGTAGGACAAGCCTCTTTAAAAAGATTTCTGACAACTGCAACTGCCAACTTACCACCACCTCTTGTCAATGTAATTACAAGTTGCAGAGACACCATTATCCCCTAAAGCTTACTTCAAACTGTGATTGCTGGCTTTATTTCTTATGAGCACACGTTGTCACATTCCTACACAAATAAATCACCAAAATGTGTTTGTCCTGCTACATAAAAATACTTTTACATTCCACATTTGTGTCCAGTGAGTTTTTAATAGCAGTAAATAAATAGGGGATAGCTACAAAAAGTCTCAAGAACAAGCCAATGGAAATTACACAAATGCTAAAACAAACATTACTGCATTGCCTATCACTGCAAAATTTGCTAGAGGGCTGATGTCCTGCAACCTTCACTGTCAACTAAGCTTTACAGTATCTTCTCCTTTGCTTACTAGCTGTTACCTCTTCCTTCTTTTTCAGAATCTTCCATTAAGATACATAACAGTCTGTCTCTGGAAATCAAGTGAGGAAGAACAAGCTATCCAATCATCAACAACACTAACGAACAGGTTTTTTTACAGCTTAATGTCCTAACTCCCATCACCACAGCATGCACAAACATGCACACACACAGACCCACACATACTTCCCTTACATTGAGTACCAGCATTACTTGATGCTGGAAAGACAGAAATTGAACATTGTATTTTAGGTACTCGCTTTCCCCTCGATCTTCTCATATGCTCCCATCCCAGCAAGTAAGCTAGTCAGATCATACAACACATCCCGTTCAAAGTTTTCTATGACATCCCACTGCCTTACTTTGGGGCAAACATACGGTTTCCAGTAAAATTCTGATTCCTTGTGCTAGCAGATACTTGGTCAAAGCACACTCTTGGGATGCTGCACAGTGCACACTCAGACCTGTTTACCCACAGTGGAACTTACTCTTTTATCTTCCTATGATGGTTTTGCACAACATCTACTCTTCTCTCTTCCACATCTTTAGTGTTTCCTAAAGATTTCCTGGAGATGTGTGTTTTTCAGCAAACCCTGCCTTGGCCACCTTTTCTCCAATGTCTATTTTTTCATATTCTGCCTAGGCAATAATGGTCCCATCATCATGCTTGGCCTTCTGATGTATTTTTATTTCTTTTTTAAAAAACAGGCTGCTCAAGAACTTCTTCCCCTGTAAAGTAAAAACACACTGAAGTTGTGTACTGGACACGCTGAACACTTTTAGCTGAAATCAGACATCTTTCTTCTAAGAAAAAAAGGACACGTTTAAGACCAAAACTCAACGAGCTGAACAGGTAAAGCTTATGCTTAACACATTTATCTGAAATAATGCTGTATCTGTACAACTATAGTTGTACGTGACCCAATCACTGTCAATGCCAGACTGGACTTCAGCACCAATAGCTCTCCCTCAATGTTCAGCTTTGCAGAATTCAGTATCTTTTATAAGTGACAGAAGTCCAAAGTCCCATCAACTCTCAACAGAAGTTGGCAACTGGGCTATCCAAGTCTTTTAGAGGATACTAGACCAATAATTTAACAGTATTATACAAAATAATTTTAAAAAAAAAATTGTTACATTGTTTAACAGCCTTTCAGTAAGTGGTCCTGAAGTTGAAATAGAACACAGCGACAAATTAATTATTATGTGTATCCACCTTATCGAAATCTACCTTTCCGAAACTACTCATCTAGAAATTGGGAAATGCCAGAATTGGCAGCTATCAGTTTCATCAGCAACATGAAAGAAAAACGGCTTTGAAAGACTGGGGAATTCACTCAAGACCTTCACAAGACATCTGGGAGAAAGTTATCAGGTTATTAACAGGGTTTTTTTAACTTTTGTCCCACTACTTCTAAAAACAAGCAGATTTTTCTGAAAAAGAATGGGGGAGGGGTGGGGAGAGGCAGGAAAGCTACACAGAGCAAGAAACAAGAACAGTTTAAAAAACAAAACCAACTAAACAAACAAAAAACAACACAAAAACCCCCACAAACAAGATAAAGCCCCAGGGAACTGAAAACAGAGATTTGCAACTGTCTTAAGTAATCACATGAAGCAATGTCAATAGGCCCATAGGGATGAGACAATACAGAAGGGGTCTCGGGCTCTTCTCTAAATGACAGAAGGATACGATAAGGCAAGCAGGACAGCTGCTTTCCGCCTCCTCCTTGGCAACTGCTGCTCCCAAGCCACCAGCTGGTGAAGCACTGGCAGTGCCCGTGATAAGCCTTGAAAAAGTATGCCATTGAGACTGAAAGCCATGTCCTAGAAAGGGAGACCTCCACTAGTAAAACTCCACCAACAATCACCAGTGCCCCTCAAGAGGGCTCAAAGCCTTTACCAGTCCTGTTGGCATCAGCTCCAGAGCCTTTTACATTCATTGCTGGCTAGGGATGACAGGGTTCCTACTGCCACTCACATTCACCTGCTACTCTCTCTCCTGACCAAAAGTCTCTACAGTACCGAGGCACACAGCATTCAGGCAGCTCAAAAACATAAGTGAATTTATCACAGGTGCTGTGACCAAGTGAGATATTTTTCCCTCTGAAGGGAAATAAACAGAGGTACTTTGTTTCCTCAGCACCAGAAAGAACTCCAGTCAGTCAGAAATAAACCTGATGCTCTGAAGATGGCAAAAGCGTACCCTAAAAAACAACCCTAGCACAACATAAACCATTTTTGACAAAACCATTTTAGTTTCTAGAGTATGTTCAGGGCAACAGATCAGACAGTCCTTCCCTGTGTGCCCTGCCTGCACAGTTAAACATCCAGCTCTTCAAAGAGCCGTCCTGGTGACACTGTGTTGGTAGTTGGCAGTCTCTGTTGCAGATCCCATCATCTAAATGCTTCAAAACCTGCTCCTAACCTGCTCAGACATGTTTAAGTCCTGATCAGTTGGTATCTGCAGTCCCCAGAGTCTGTACTTCTTGGCAACACTCGGACATTGCAAGTTTGGTGGAATTTCAACTATGTCTGATCTACTCAGAACCTCTGAATTTCTGTAGTTGATGTACAATACCTGACACTGCAACAGTAATATAAACCAGCAGAGGTTACACAAACCTCCTACAGAAACACCAATTTACAGCTACTAGAATATAAGCATTTTAACACGTGCATGTTGCAGAGATCAAAATCTTCCATACTAAGCCTAGACACCCTTCAGAGGAAGGAAGAGAGAGAATTCTCTTAAATTGGTATCTGTCTGAAAGCTTCATGGCAAAACTTCCAAGTAAGAAAACAGACCTTTGTTGGCAATTTTTTTTTCTAAGGGCTGCAATTAAGAAGTAATATTGAAGACAACTTTATTCAATGGACTGATATGCAATCTAATGTTTCCAAGCCAACCAGTCTGCTTAGAAATTAACATTTTAAACAGGAACTACTAGCCTTCTGTAAGTCACCTCATGCTGATTAACAACTCTTTCAGGTCATTTGTATCAGTGCTAACATGTCACGCTAAGGCTGCGGTTTTCACTACTCAGAAGTTTTGAAATTAAATTACACTGCTTAACATTAACTACGACTCATTAATCTCTTTATCAAAGGATACAAACAGTATTTCACAAGTATGTCATGTTTTGCCGATCTTTTCATCAGTATTTTTCAAAATTACAGGTCCTTGAATTTGCATCCCACATGTATATTCACTGTTTTTAAATACATTCACACAGCAAGTTCCAAAAAAGAGGAGTTGCATTTATTCCTATCATCCTGCATACAGAACTGATACATGATTAAAGACTTTTAAAAAATGGTTCCTGCCTTTTCACTGTTGATCACTTGCTGTACCATACATCTGTACCAACATCTATCTTCAGAAAAACACCCACCATAAATCTGAAAATTAGGAAAAAAAAATTAAGAATAGCATTCTGAAAATATAAGCGTATCTCAAAAAGGTATTTGTAATACATTACACATCTTATTTTCACACTCTTATAATTATCCCAACAGCAGCGTGAAAATGAAGAAATGCTTTTGATATCCTAGCTCTCATAAAAATATATGCTAGATGCTTCAAAAACATAATTCTCTACTCCAAAAACAATAGCTCAAATAAAATTTTGCAACTAGAAGAACACCAGCATTTTACAGAGCAGACTCCCATGGCTTTTATGTTAATGTGCTACTACAACATTTTATTGACACTGACGGCTTAGTAAGCCAAACAAAGAAGCCAGTCGCACCACAAACATGACCAAGGTTGCTGTTGGTGCACTTTCTTCCTTTTCAAGATGAATGTAGAAGGTCCTCCACACAAAGAGTTTGGACAAATTGTTTTACTTAAACCTTACTTTGCAATAAGCCATCAACAGTTCACAGACAAAAACAAAAGTTACCATCACTCTTTGTATGCTTGTCATAGAACTGTTATGAAATATGTCCTTATTAAAGCATAGTTTGTCCAGCACATTTAACATTATAGGTTCTCATAAAATCTTCCACACTTCTTGAAACGGAGCAAAGAATCACTTCCCTGAAAAAGCACTGCTCTCTTGTTAGAGATAACCCATAGCATACACTGGACAACAACGTTCTGTACATTACCTTCCTGTAGTATTTCCTGAGTGTTTAAAAAAAACAAAACACAAAAAAAAAACACCACAAAAAACCCTATGGTTGCATAATTTAAATGAAATCTGACGTGCAGAAAGATTTAAATTTGCTCACACAAAATAAGCATTTTCTTTAGGAAATCCGGCAGTTCTTAGAGAGACCTTAAGAGAACATAACCCACAAAGTTATATTTATAGTATATGTATAAACATATAGTATATACTATAAACATAAAGTTTATGTTTATAGTATAAACATAACTATCTATCAAAGATCAAGAAAATACCTAAGAAAATGGTTGCTTTTAATCCAGATGAAAAACAAACTCCACATAGACACAACCTCCTTACCTTATTAAAATCAGGTTTGACAAAAACTGCATTAGCCCGAGGACAAGCTTCTGCCAGCTCACAACTTAATTTCAAGAGGTCATCACATCTACCGACATTCTAAAAAGTGTGGAGAGAGGATACAACTTATTAACTGTCACTTTTAATAAATGTTTGACGGCTGGTAACAGCCAAAAAATTAAAAGTTTCATTGCTGTTGAGACAAGTAATGCACTACCTTAAGCTTTCAGTCTTCGTTATTTTAGTCACATTTGTAAGCCTGCTCTCATTTTCTTCCAAAAATTAACGAATCAGAGGCAGGTAATGTACCCCAGAGAAATAGTTTGCAACAAACATTTTTAACAGCTTAATTACCAGCTTCTGGAAGTAGTATGCAGATTTTACTTATCAATCCTTCCTCACAAGTTTTAGTATGGTGTTCTTTTTCTTTCTCTCCTTAACACAAGGGGACATCAGCTCTGGCATAACCCTTGTTCTGTTCACATGAAGACCTGGGGTCTGGTTTGGCTGAGAGTAGTGTCTTTCCAGCCATAACTTGGTATTGAATCACTGTAAATCTGGGTCCATTCCAGTAACAAGGTATTTATTAGACAACAATCTACTCATAATTCACAGGAAAGAAGCCAGAGCGCAGAGCAGGAAAGAAAACACTAGCGCAGCTAAACATTCTGTTAACTGTAGAAGTACATTCCTGACTTTTGTACCTTACAATATTAAACAAAACACTGTGACTGAGTCTCAGAGCGCCAGGGTAAGAACCTAAACCTAAAATTACCTAGGACTATTACTTCTAAAAACCCCTTTATTAGAATAAGCTATTCCATAAACAGAATGAGTAAAGTCCGGTCCTCCTCCCCATATTCCCATTAGGGACATCACAAGCAGCATTACCTCCTCCAACTGGCTCAAAGCTACACTGGTCTCGACTAATACGCACACACCAACTAGCCAGCAGACAAAATATGGAAGGCAAGCTCTGGTGCTTCTTCTGGATTTTCCCCTCTCCCTGCTGCACGCCCCATATTAATAAAAACTACTAATTTTGGGGTTTTTTTACTTTTCCTCACTCCCTCCCAATTATTGCTTATTCTCTACTTCTACAGAAACTTGTTGGGGGTAGGGAGAATAAGATTAAACACCTCAGTTAAAAATCAAATAGTTTTCTAACTCTACCTGTGCCCAAAATGTCACAGCATCTTCAACATGGCAGCCCACAGCATCTTCAACTTCAGGGGAAAGAAAAAAAAAAAAATCTCAAATGTGATCTAAATTAAGATTGAGGGTTGTGTGGTGATGGTTTGTTTGGGTTTTTTTAAACCACCTCACATCACCTTTGGCACAGCCTGTATCTCCATCCATGACAACAGATCCCGAAACATCACAAGGTATCTTTAGTTAGACACTAGGGTATGGTTGTGGAGGCCAGTGGCGCGGGGCAAGTACCTGCACCCGCCTCGCAGGCCCAGGCAACATGCCCCCGCCTTTAACACTCCCCGGGGCCGCTGCCTGGCGGGTTCCCCTCTCCCACTGCCTCACCCCCGCGCTGCTCCTCAGCCCCTCTCCCTGACAACGGGGAGGCACCCGTTCCACCCGCGAAAAACGCTTTTTTACACAAGGAAGCTCCCCAAGGCTGGCACGGCCACCACCTCCCGCCAGCAGAGCAGGGCCCCCTCCTCACCGCGCAGCCCCGCGCCCCTGAGGACCCCCGGGAGCGAGGGCCGGGTGCCGGCTTCCCCCCGCCACCTGAGAGGGCCGGGCCTGCCCGGGACTACAGGCTCCGCCGCGGCCGCACGTGCTCCCGCCACCTCCAGCCGCCGGTGCTGCGCATGCGTCCGCGGCTCCCGCCTGCCAGTGCCCAGCGGCCCTTCGGCACTGTTCTGGGGCGAAGCCCCGCGCCCCGGCCGGTGCTGCCGCTCCCCTCCCTCCGCGGGGACCGTGAGGAGGCAGCACCCGCGAGATGACGCCTCCCCGTGCCCGCGCCGTGGAAGGGGCGCTGCGCCCCCACCCCTGCCCTTGGCCGGAGCGGCCCTGCCTGGCACATTGGTGATGGGTGCTCTTCAGAGCTTGTAGGCACCAGGCTTTTCCTGCAAATCCATAACTCTATGCCCAGAGGCGTCCTTCATCGCACAAAAGGGTGGCGATCACTGCAGGCTGCCCCTGGTTTTGAAGCATGAACAAAGCAGCAGCATGGAGGCCCCTGCCCTGGTGACAGCCTCGATGTACCCTTCGAACCTGCTCATCCGATTGCCCTGGGGCAACGTGTCAGTGCTCCACTGCTTCCACATACAGTGATTTGCAATGTTCCGGACTTATAATGAGGTGAAAACAGATGAAGGCATCTAAAACAGCATAACCAGCAGGCTCTCCCCCTCTGCTCTGCTCTCCTGGAGTTCAGTGTCCAGCTCTGGAATCCTCAGCACAGGAAGGACATGAACCTGTTGGAGCAGGTCCAGAGGAGGGCCATGAAGATGGTCAGAGGGCTGGAGCACCTCCCCTATGAGGACAGGCTGAGAGAGTTGGGGTTGTTCAGCCTGGAGAAGAGAAGGCTCCAGGGGGACCTTATAGCAGCCTCCCAGTACCTGAAGGGGGCTACAGGAGAGATGGGGAGGCACTCTTTATCAGGGAGTGTAGTGAGAGGAGGAGGGGTAATGGTTTTAAACTGGAAGAGGGCAGATTTAGATGAGATGTAAGGAAGAAATTTTTTACTGTGAGGGTGGTGAAACCCTGGAACAGGTTGTCCAGGGAGGTTGTGGATGCCCCATCCCTGGAGGTGTTCAAGGCCAGGCTGGATGAGGCTTTGAGCAACCTGGGCTAGTGGAGGGTGTCCCTGCCCATGGCAGGGGGGTTGGAACTCGGATGATCTCTAAGGTCCCTTCCAACCCAAACCATTCTGTGATTCTACGATTAGCAAGGTAAAGGTGCTAGTGCTGCACAGGCAATATGTCAGTTGAGTCTGGGACTTTCCTTAGGGAGGTAACCAAAGGAGAACAAGGGCTTAGTGCCCAAATAACAATCTACTGGAAGACAAATGCCAAGGGCTCCAAAGCAAGACCAGGCTTCTAGATAAAAGTAGTATCTTTTGTTATAAGAAAAAAAAACAAACACGTATACCTGGGCAATGTCTTTTAGACTAGAAAACTTCTGTTGTTGTTTTCAATTATATTTGTGCTAAGAAAAAATACTCACTACCTACAAAGTTGTCTCTTTCCTTAGGCTACATGGCTATAACAAAGCTACCACTAGAGACTCCAGGGACATACAGACACAAGACCTGAAAAACATTTAATATTCACAACATGCTGTAAAGACACTGACAACTTGAGAAAGTAATTCTGCATAGATGGTGTTACTGGCTGCAAATTCACACATCACATTCCCCTTCCTCCCAAACCTGAGGCAGACAGACGCGTTTTATATTTAGTATCAGAGCAACACAGAATGGGAGGGAGCCTCTTGCCTTCCACTTAGGATCAATGATCAGTCTCTGCTATCACAAATAACCCAAGTACATGTAAGCTTTTTCATAGGACAATTAAAGCTAGTAGAAAAATGCTGTTCTACACTCTAGGAGTGTAATAATAATGGCAAAATTGTGAATGGAAAGCCAGCTATTTAAAAAATGAGAAGTACTTATGCAGTGCCTAAGACCTACGCAATTAGGCTTTAACAGCTCAAAGCACTCTGTGTATGAACACAAACCATTTCTCTTGTGCCAGATTCCTTGGATTAGTCAGAAACAGCTAACGAGTCTAGCTGAATGACAGATACACACCCACAAATAAATCATACAGATGAACCAATAACTTATCTGTCCCATGATATTATGTTCAAAGTTCACGACTGCCCTCAGGAAAACACACCATCAACAAGTACACATTAAACTGAGATCTTTATTTAATGACCACTGTTAATGGCAAACATAATAGCATTTGGTCTCTGCTTTTACTTTGCAAAAATTTTCTTAATAGAAGTATGAAGAGATTTTTCAATAGAACTGGAAGATGCAATTTTGATCCTACAAAATTATATTTTTTAGGATAAAAATATGAGTAATTCCAGTTAAGTGCAAATTTCACTTAAGACATGACACCAGTGTCCAGTTTTCACAGCCAGCAACATTATGAGATATTGTACCTGTTTTTTTCATGTATAGATAGGAATAAAAATTCTGCAAAAAAATACTACATGAGTACCAAGAACTCAAAAGTACACCTTCTAGTAAGGCAAGTGAGTTTCTTTTATTTGGACATTATCAGCATGGGTGAAAGGCGGTCAGAACTTCTAAGCAATATTTAATGCAGTTGAAATTTTTATGATCCCACCTGTTTTCCAACTGAAAAGAAATATAATGAAATAAACAGAATAACTTTTTAGTATAATTTAAGTAGAAATTTTAAATAAGTGTAAGCACAGAACAATTTTTTATAATTTACTTTGATAAAACCAGTTCATGATCATCAAAGTACAGTTTAGTAAGACTGAATTTGGCAGAGCAAACATTTAAAACTGACAAGTATTTTTAACTCAAAATGTCAACAAAAGCACAACACATTCTTTCCTAAAAGTTATGAGTATAAAAAGAAACACAAAATGCACATTTTTCTGTAACTATTAAAACCTCTTGACTAGAACAATCCTCATCCAAGAAACCTCATCTCTGAAATATACACATATATTTCTGGAACTGCATTCTGTAATGGGTATAGCCACTGGGATAAATACAAAAGTAGAATAAACTTCTGCTATGAAGCTTGTAATAATCTCTTTGAAGACTGAAATAAAAATATTTTTTCTATATTTTTATTTACCTTTTTTTTTTACCAATGTTATTTACATTTGTTTGTTTCTGTTGTGAAATCCCCATTTACTTAGGAGACTGAGTATCTGTAGAAAAGATTGCTTATGAGGACCAGAAGAGGAAGCTCAATTTAATATTTTTATTTACTAAGTTAAAGCAGTATGTAACTGCTGAGAATTCAAAAGTTCTTTTAAAACATTCATTAGACACTTTGATATGTATTTAAATTAAAGTAACATTAACCTCTCTAATTGGCATCTGTAGTAACAGCAGTATAGCTCAGTTAAGGTAAATGGCCTTTTTTAATCTTTGAATTTGGGCAATGGAGCCTTCCATTCCCTTCTCAGATTCCAGCCACCTCCAGCAGTCACTGTACGACCTGCATGCACTCACAAGAATGCTCCTTCCCTCCCACAGCTGATATCTGAACAAACAAGCAAGCTGCCCTGCACCAAATGTGTTCAGCGTTACCTCCTTTCCTCTGCCAACTGGGCACATAAAGGTGTCAGGCACACAGAGGCATTCTCTCTGATGGGAATCAGAGCTTTATAAGCTTCTCCCAACTCTTGCTATAAAGTCTCAGTACACCCATACCACCTGAAAAGTCTTCAGTCCGAGACATCTTAAGTATTTCCAAGCACAAACTGACTTACACCCCTCTGTTTTCAAAGGAGACTAACAAAGTTAGCTCAGGCTCTGCTTTTGCCTCCTGAACTGCAACCTCTGACAGTTACTCTTTACCAAGTTGTTTCTGTGCTTCTTCACTGATTGAAACCACTACCCAAAATTACCAAATTGTAAATTTTCCTGTTCACTACCTTTAATACAACATATGCTGACACAGTTGTGAACACAGACAAAGAACACAAAAACACATCTCCCTTCTTGAGGGACTCGGTCTGTGTTGGATTAGACATGATTAAAGATAATCTGTTGGATAAATAAGTTTACATTAAAAACTATATAAATATTTATGTGCAATAAATAGCATATCCAATTCACTTAATGTTTTCAGAAGTTTAGTGTAACAGAATCATTGCTACTGACAGACAGTATTAGACAAACAGAATCGGGAGATTGGTACAGCTAGAGAAATCTGTGATAAAGTATACAAGCAGGATCCCTTCAAGTAGCTAGTAAATATGTGTGGAAATGGGTTTACAAGTATACGGAACTTCACATGTAAAAAATATTTATCTGTTGGCAAGAACAGAGCCTAGAGAAATGTGAGAGAAGAAGGGTATGTTTGAATTTTAATAGAGGTGATGAAACCAACAGAAATTTAAAACAAATGATTTAAAGAAAATATTAAAATGTCAATATTAACAGAACAAATCCCACCAAGTAAAAATTCATGAACAAGATGAGTTCTAAGGACTCCACAAATAAAGAAAGTGCATAATGAAACTCTAAAGATAGAACATACATTTTATTTTCCCTACTACAAGGTAACACTTAAATATAGGCTTATTCTTTCAGATCTTAAATAACAGCTCTGTAAATCTCTAAATATTATTTTCTATTCTGGATATTAGAAATGCATGGATTAAAGTACTTATTTTATTACAAGATAATTAAAAATTAATTTCAGCAACAGAACAAAAGAGCTGAATAAAGAAATTAAGAAATACAAGTATGCAGGTAGGCACAGTGAAAAATACTCTTCAATACAATTAACACCATGTCATATGATAAATAGTTCTTTATTAATCTCATGGCTTCTTTGATGGCCCTGGATTTTTCTCTTTCTGTTTAGCAGCCTTCCCCTTTTTCAGCTGTAACAAAGAAAGACACCAACAGTGGTTCAAGCATTAATTTGCAAGTCGGCTAGCAATGCAATATTACATCTCTACATCCAGTCACGAATGTACCAGAGTGATATATGCACTGGAGAGAGCTACAGATTCATTACTGGCCCAACCTAGCGTTGCTTACTTTTGCATCATAGGACAAAGGAACACTCCCATAGCTCCGCAGCTCCTCCCCTATTCAAACCAGGGTTGCCTTTATTTCTGATAATGGCAATCTAGGTATTTACGTATCCCTCATGGCCAAAGTGCCTCACAAATCTTCACAGGTTTATCTTTATGTTAATTAAAGGTAAAGAAGTTTTATTACAGACATGTAACAGACACAGACTAACCGGCACGCACAAAATCACACAGGAAGGTTGTTGCTCAGGTAGATGCTAGACCTCCATCTCACTGTCCCCTCCCTGACCCAAAAGGTCATGTCTTCCTCTCATAAGCTTTTTCTGCACAGCGAGTTCTTACAGCCTGGTATGATTTACCAACACATATACATTTAACTCTGACATTTTGTAGTAAGAGTCTTAATCTCAACAAATACATTTGTTATTTTTAGAAGCAACGGTTGTTCTCAAGTACTATTACATTAGTGAATGAAATTCTATTTAGAGCAATTACATAAAAGGAATGCATGGACTTTTGCATCTCGTCTAACATAAGACATGTTGCTATCAAAAATGCAAGGAAAAATAAAATAATATTTTTAACATGCTTTTTTCCTCCCATAAAATAGTGTCAAAAGGAAGCAAGGCCCCAGTCCTGATTTGGATGTCTAGAAATTAACTCACTGCTAGGCAATCCTGTTGTAGGTCTACATAGGAACTAATTTTAAAACACTTTTTTGTATTTGGAGGCTTGAGGTTTGTATCTGAAATTCCTATTACCTTTTGCAAATCTTGGGGGGAAAAAGAAACTTAGCAATTTGGATTTGATAGTAACATGTTTTCTCCTAGAAAGAATTTATTTGTACATATCAGTTATCATATTTTATCATGATTTCCAAAATAAAATTCTTTTAAATTCAACAAAGCTAGAATAGCTTTCTCGTCAAAAAACACCTTGTTGCCAGCAGCAAGCGTTAACAGCAGTTAAGATTTTAGAAGTTAATTATGCAACATTGCCTTACAAATGGATTCATAAACACTGAAACATACTTCCAATTGAGATGGTGGAGGTACGGAGCTAATGTGAGACAAGAATAGGTATTTAAGCATCTAAGTAACCTACACTGCAGGGCATCTTTAAAGACAGTCAGTAGGGTGGAGGAGGCACCTCAAAGGGAGTGATTGACATCATGTAAGAAAGACAGCCCATATTTAGCCCAACTACACATACATTTGTAAGGAAAAGAACATCATAAAGTTTTATAAATGAGGTAACAAACACACATTCCTAAATGTCACAGACTTTCTGTGAGTCTCTTTTGTTGTTTCTTTTTGTCACATAGTAAAATATTTTGGTTTTCTGTAATGGAGAGTTACCTCAATAAAAATCTGGTCAATTAAGGTAAATACTATCCCAGACATGACTGACCTCTGAAATCCTGCAATAGCTCATTACTGTATGTAAAACTTTAAGAAGCTAGTGTTTTCTTGGGAAGAGAACAAATGACATAATGCATTTATATGCCACTTAAATCACACATTTATCTTTTTTAGACATCTTCTCGTGAAAATATATTTGAATTAAGCAATAAATGTAATTTTTTAGTAACTTGCCTGTTCTTGATAACATTTTTCAAAGTAAGCCATGTCATCATCTTTTGAATGCTTTCCATGAGAAACTTGCTGCATAGCATTAGAACCACCTGAAAACAAAACGGAACAAAACTAAAATTTTTTTCATTAATGATACTCGCTATGCCCTTAGTTATGTTTTACATTTGGCAAAACAGATTTAAAATGAGAACTCGCCTTCATAGGCAAGTAACAAACCCAAGCAACTGAGACCAAAGAGTAACTAACCTCTTTGGTCTAGGCTAGCAGCTATTATAAACAGTCTTAAAAGAGTTCAGCAGTGATATTAATTGCTAAATTCTAATATTACATAAGGGACATAAACTAAGCATAACCGATCCATAATTCCATGAAGAACAGACTTTCTCACAGAAGGCAGCCTCACAGGATTACAGTGAATATGTACTATCTATTCAGATATTAGGAGCTTCTAGTAGGAATTACAAATTTAAAAAACTGATCCAATAAATAAGTGACACCATTAATGGGGAAGGTAACGCTAGAAAAAGATCATTAAAGTTCAAAAGCACATCATGACCAAAAATAACAATCAGTAACAAAAGTTATGCTAAGCACCTGAAGTACATTAATGTTGTACTAACTTTTCACATAACAAAGCATCAATACTTTTTTAACTTTCATTTTAGCCCTAAACATCCTTCAACTCAAATAAAACCAATTAATTTTATATTAAATACTTCTTGTAAAACAGTGTTATCCTCCTAATATAGCACCTGCTATCTGTGAGATGGTTTGAGCAGAACTAGAAGGTCCCTGAAATGCTTTTAGAAATGGATGATCCATGCTGGAAACAGGGGATTGTAAAAGTTCAGCAGGAGGAGCTCCTGTTAGAAAATAAGTTGAATGAAAACAAAAATTAATTTCACAAGATATATTAAGAAGATACATGATGAGGTCAAAAAAAAAAGGCTACAGACTAAGATCTACAACACTCAGTACAGACACCATAAACTCAAGTTTAAAAAAGCGAAAAAGACTTCAAAATAAATGAAAAGCTTTGTTTCTTTAATTTCTACAGCTATGCTATAGTTTCTAAACTCCAGACAAATCCAGGAAACTAGATCAGGGTTTAAAAAAAAGAAAAATTAGTACACAGCCATAATAATTAAAACAGTATTTCAGGACAAAATGTGTCCATTACTAAATGACACAAAATCACAGAGCAGCAGAGGTATCAAGGCCAACTAACATGCCTGTCAAAAATAAAGTTCTACAATGACCTCTTTTTTTTATGATGAGCAGCTATTAACCTTTGAGTTTTGAAAAAAAAATCTGTAACTGAATAACCAAGTAGTACCTGGGCAGTATTAGGCTAAAGGATTAATGTAAATATAACATAGAAGTATTAAGAGAAAAAACAGAAGCTACAGAGTTCTTTCTAAAATATATGCTCCACTTCAGCCAGAAGCTACTGGGCTGAACACCAGAATTATTGATAAAGAGCTTTTTATCAATTCACTACAGGAAGTTGGACAAGATGGTCACAGTGGTCTCTTCACACCTAAGGACTGTTGGAAAAAAAAAAATCTTAAGTCCTACTCTTATTGATCTAGTCTGCCTTCAAACTTTGAGAGTCTATGTTGAATTATTACTTTTCAAAACTACTTAGTTGGAGATTTAAAATTTAATCTCAGGTCAGCTGCACTTACCTATTCCACTGTCATCCAGTCTCATATAGCCTTCTGCTAGTGAACTGAAGCCAGTCAGTCCTCCCATAGCAGCATAAGGAACATCCTGCCCCACAGGCTTTCCTTGGGCTAAGCGCTCTTGTTTAGTTTCCACGACTGTTTCATGAGCATATGTTGGCTGACCACATGCACAGGTGAAGCAGCTATGAAAGCCCAAACACTTGGAACCTAATTACGAAATAAGTTAATGAGTTAGTTGACAATGGAATTTATACTTCATTGCAGACAAAATGGTGTTTCCCTAAACTGATCATGTCAAAAACTAGAGTTCCTTCACTGCAAAAGCATCCGGCTATGCTTTCTATTTGTAAGCACATATGCGATTTGGAGCAAAGCAATCAGCTAGCCTTGCTGAAACCTTTTATAGCCTCTTTTCATCAGGATATGAAAATGCTGTATAAAACAGGAGAAAGGATGAACGTGGGGATTAGATCATAGGCCTCGTCCAGTCTCAAGGTCTCATTCAGTCAAGTTGTGACTACCTCCAAGGATCGAGTTTCCACCTCTCTAAGCAGCCTGGACCAATGCTGGTCTTCCCTTGGAGCAGACATTTCTTTCCTAATATCTAAATGGATTTCCCATGTTGCAACTTGTGTCCATTCCTATTAGTAACACCCTTCTCTTTCCCTCCCCTGACAAAAAATTAAAAAATTCTGTCACTGGGTAAAGAAGACAACCTGCCAGCATTTTGGCAGTTTTATCTCCAAAGGTGTACAGCATATGTCAGTGTGGCATGGCCAGAAAACTTCAACTTGCAATTTATGATACAAATCACAATATTAATGTCTTTTAAAATTAGCAAAATTAACTTGGTAGTAAACAAAGGCTGTGGCAACAGCAAAATAGGTACTACGCAAGAGCAGCATTAGACTGACTTTCAGGGGTACTTTTAGCTTACATAGCCACAGGATGTAAATGAAATAGTTATGCAAATTACGTGACATTCAGAAACACAGAGTGAAGTGATATATCTGCCCCCTAGCTACAGCCAAGACCATCATCAAAACCCTGCTAGAGCAATGATGTGAACAAGAAAAATTGAGGAACTGATTTTGCAAATGTTACATTACACAAATTACCCTGCTTCCAACACCCAGATACAGGTCATTTTGCAGAACACCAAGAAAGATTTTTTTAAAGTCTTGTGTAATATGTTCAAGGACCACATTCTTGGAAAAAACAGAATCACAGAATGGTTTGGGTTGGAAGGGACCTTAAAGATCATCGAGTTCCAACCCCCCTGCCACGGGCAGGGACACCCTCCACTAGACAGGTTGCTCAAAGCCTCATCCAGCCTGGCCTTGAACACCTCCAGGGATGGGGCATCCACAGCTTCTCTGGGCAACCTGTTCCAGTGCCTCACTACCCTCATAGTGAAAATTTTCTTCCTTACATCTCATCTAAATCTGCTCACTTTCAGCTTAAAACCATTGCCCCTCATCCCATCACTATACTCCCTGATAAAGAGTGCCTCCCCATCTCTCCTGTAGGCCCTCTTCAGGTACTGGAAGGCTGCTATTAAGTCTCCTCGGAGCCTTCTCTTCTCCAGGCTGAACAACCCCAACTCTCTCAGCCTGTCCTCATAGGGGAGGTGCTCCAGCCCTCTGACCATCTTCGTGGCCCTCCTCTGGACTCGCTCCAACAGGTCCATGTCTTTACTCCAGAGCTGGATGCAGTACTCCAGGTGGAGTCTCACAAGAGCGGAGTAGAAGGGGAGAATAACCTCCTTCAACCTTTTGGTCATGCTTCTTTTCATGCAGCCCAGGACACGATTGGCTTTCTGTGCTGTCAGTGCACATCGCCGGGTTATGCGGAGCTGCTCATCAACCAGCACACCCAAGTCCTTCTCTTTAGCGCTGCTCTCAAGCCATTCTCCTCCCAACCTGTATTTGTGCTTGGGATTGCCTTGACTCACATGCAGGACCTTCCACTTCGCCTTGCTGAACTTCAAATGTTAAAGGCTTTTTCATATAAAATTGGGCACTCCTCAGTAACAGAGCTCTTACTCTATGTTTGGATACAGAATAAAGTATATACAATATAAAGTACAACAGCAATATTTTTTCAGTTATAAAGAGAGTACATCTCTAATTTATCTATCACATTAGATTTATACAGTACCAGTCTAGACTAATAGCAGTACATTAAAACAACACAAGTCCAAAATACAAGCAAATCTTGGCACTTCTCTGTGTCATCTTTGAAGCCCTCAGAAGTGTCAGGTATTTTTAAGAAACACTAGTAGAAGTGCACAACATAAATGATTACTAAAAACACTGTGTTCTAAGTATTCAGTCTGAATCATCCAATTGCAAATTTAAGACCTCCACATTACTTAGAGCAAATTCTTGAAAGGCTGTCATATAAATATTTTATGTTTTATTCTGTGGGATATGATTCTCATCCAGCAAAAGCTTTTTATGATTTTTGCTGTACAAATTAGACAGACCTCATTAAATAAATTTATTAACAGTACAGAACTCTAACAAAAAAATCTTCAGTTTACATAATTTGAGGTTTCAAACTAGGGCATCCTTATGCATTATTTAGTTTCTATGGTTAATGATTACCGCCGTTTCATTGCAATAACTTTGAACAACTGAAGCAAAAAGCTTCCTCTTAATGCCTTCTCAAACCTTTTGCTTGAAGCTCCATCCCCATTTGCATTTCTGGACCCATAATCTGTATGCTGAGGAACTGCTTTGTTAGAGGGTTAGCAATAGTACTATTTGGGAACAGAGCACTACTTCCTATTGAGTTGAGAAAAGGTATAAAAATACATTGACATTATATTCAGCCAGGCAATAGAGGAATGGAGATCAGCACTTCCCTCTCTCTCAAACTAACAAGTTCAAGTAAAAAAGTCATGTGCATGTAGCAGTGGAAATGACAAACTGCAAATGGTGTGCTTTCTTTCATACTGCCTAACTTTAGGTGGCTGCCTCCATATGTACCTATATGAATCATTCAGAAACTTACATTCCTTCACAGAACTTGTAGAAGCTAAGTATGTTGTTCTAAACCCTCCTGTGCAAAAGGCAATGTCTTCCTTTCCATTTCTCACCCTTCTGGAAGGGCCAGAATGCACATCAGTGACAAGTGCAGCACGTACCTAATACTCTGGGCAGAATACAGATCCCTAATACACTGTTCCTGTTAAGTTTCCTAGCAAAGAACGCTGCAAGCCCATCAGTAACTTACAAGAGTTGCATGAAAATCCAGGTGCTGCACTGTGCTGATCAGCAAAGTGTTTGCATCTACAACGGATGGGCTGTGTGCCATTTAGAGGGACATAGTGGTAGGACTGGCACAGACAACGGCTCACTCTACAAGGCACACGAATAGGACGGTCTTCGGGAATCACTTCATAGTCCGTTTTGTGTTGTTTATACCTAAAACAGGCAGAATTAATAACTTCTATAACTTTGTTAGCATTCAGACTTATAATTTATCTTACAGGTTCTGTTTTGAAGTATCTTTAATTATATTGATTACTGTTAATTTTCAATTAAATGCACAATATCAGGTGCTTTTACATCTATTCATTACACAAATATCGTAAATCCTTATGTTGCATTTTTACAGCACTATCAGATACAATTTGATCTACAATAACTCAGACCTTAAAGCTGAACTTTTTGAAGACTACAAAATAATTTTGATTTCAAAAATGTATTGAGATTTAGATTTAAGAACAGTTCTTATTATTTAAAACCTAATTTTCTCAACCTTTAGATCTTAGATTAACTTGCCTATACCATACTGTAACATATCTGTAAACATTTTACAATTAAAAAATTAAAATATTCATACCGGTGAGTACAAAAGCACAGCGTCTCTGGTCCCACAAGCTTACAGTCCATGCCAGTTGGTGATCTCCAGCTCACATACAACCTGTTCTGTAACCGAATTGGTAATATTTTTCTTTTGTACTCTTCATATTCCTCAGGGGTAAAGAGCTTTCCTCCATCATCATCACCTACAATTCTGTGGGCATGCCATTAAAAAAAAAAAACTATAAGAAAATGAAGACAATAAAAGCAAGTTTCTCAAGATATTTTTTCAACTAATATATAAAACCACTTTTGTTATAACTGGAAAATACCTACTATTTATTCATAAATGTATTAATAGAACTATTGCTGAATTTTAGAGTAATTTTGTGAATAATGCTCTTTATAGAATTTTGCTCTGACGGACTGAAAGCCAGTGTTGTAAGAATGAAGGAAAACATTAATAAAGCAAATTACCAAGCTCTTTTTCATATGGCAGAAAAAGCAGGAAGAGTTGTGTAACCAGCCTGCTCTGCCTCAGACTTCTTGAATGACCTCTGGCAAGTCACTTCACCCCTCTACACTTAACTGCACTGCAGGTTTATATCAGGTTATCTAATCTTAGTCTAGTCTGAGTAAGATTATTCAACTGCAAGTAGGTAACCACGCTGCCATCAAGGTAACAAACAATACATCCCAGCTGTCTTCTGCTTTGCAAGACTATGCTAGTTTCTGTGTAAAAAGTTGGTAGCAGCTGTATCCCACACCTGGGACACGCCTCTTTGTTTAAGCTATCACCATGTTCAAATTCCAAGTTACCAAATAGCTGGAAGTCCAGAGCAGCATCCCAGTTCTACATTTATGGAGACAATTGAAGACAGTAAGTAAAATCTGTACAACACAAATCTAGCCTTCATTGCAGCAGTTAACTGTGCTGAAGGTTAGTTTACCAATATCTGTAAATATTTCTGATATTGTTTGTTAGGTGTGGACTGATTCTTTGTCAAATATTCAGTGGATGTGTACATCGCCAGTACTGTACAGCAGCAGAATAAGGTCTCAGCATATCACTGTCACTTGCAGCACGCCAATCCCACTGACACCCTCTGAATCCGTACCTACTGCTTGGGCTAGAAATACCCCTGCGCCTACTGCCTCTGACGTTTTACTCAAGGTTTTCCTGAGACAACTGAAAACCACATTTCAGTGCAGAGCGGAGCTCGTGTTTGTTTTTGCTCAAGATCAACTCTTTGGGAGGAGCGACGGCCACAGAGGAGCGCAGGGGCGCCGCTCCCACGCTGCTGAACTGAGCCCCCGGCGCACGAGCCCGCGCTCCCCGCACGAGCCGCTCCGCGCGCAGCCGGACCCGCGCCCCACCGAGGCACGCGGGCCTGGAGCGAGCAACGCCGCCATGCGTCACTTACTCGCCGACAGGCGACATTTACGACACGGCCTCAGGCCGGCGAGGCGCGCAGGGCTCGTGTCTCCACGGCGGCCTCTCCACCGCCGCTGCCATTCCCTCTCCGCCCTCGGGCACCTTCCCGGAGGCAGCCGATGAATGGCGGGGAGCTGGGGGAAGGGGGTCACACGACGAAGCCGCTGCATACCCCGAAGAGGCGGCTTCAGGACGGCGGCAGACGAGCGGAGCGGGGCCCCGGCTGCCAGGAAAGCGCGGGCCGCGAGCAGGGCGCAGGGGAGAGGAAACCGCTGCCGCCGGCCCCCACCCCAGGGACCCCGCCCCCAGCCCCTCTCTCCGCCCCAGCCACGGCAGGCGGGGCCCGGCCCGCTGCTCCCCTGCCCTGCCCTCACCGCCGATACTCCGCGTACTCCTCCAGGGCCCCCGCGTCCATGCCCGGCCTCGCCGCTGTTGGTCCGCCCGCGGGCAGGGCGCCGAGCCGCGGCCGCGGCGGGAGGCCGGGGAGAGGCGGGCGGGAGCCGGGCGGCGGGGAGCGCGGAGCAGCGCTCACCGCAGCGGTACCGCGGCTGGGAAACGTGCCAGTAACGGCGCGGTCCGTGCCAGCACGGCGAACCCCGCGGCAGGGACCGCGCACACGCCTGGGTGTGGGCTCACACAGCCTCCGGGGCTGGGGCACGGGCCCGCGTGTCCGCCCGTGCGGTGCAGTGCCTCAGAAGGGGAACGGACACAACACAGGCACAACCAGCCGCACCACAAAGCACGTCCGCCCTCATGCCCTCTTGTCTTCTCCCCCTGCACTGGGATTGTCCCGAGCGCCTGCCGCTCTTTACACCTTACCTTCGGCCACCGCGCTGCCGGGGGACAGGTGAGGGGTGGTTCTGGTTGGCTACCGATTCCCTGGCAGATGCAAGGAAGGGAAAGCTCGGGAATGCTCAAGGTGGAGACAGGGAGAGCTCGGGACCTCCTCTCACGAGGGGAACCTGCGTTACAGCCGCTTACCTTCACCTTGAAACTGCCCCGTCGCTGCTCCGCAGTCGCATGCCCAGTGCAGAGCATGCAGAAAGGCCGAATTTACCCAAGAGGTATGTTGTGGGTGTAGGAATACTTCTTCAACATCCCAGTGAAGTATTAAGTACTGTTGTATTCTTTGCCTACAAAGATTTCCTCCAGCCTGCCTGAACTGAAGAAAGATCCTTAATGCATTCCCTCAAGAAGCACAGCTGTGATGATCTCTCATTGCTCCTGGCTGACACCACTGCATTGAGAAAAGACTGTTGTCTGGATCCAGTGTAACCATGTGCCAGCACTTCCCCAGGATACAGTCTACATGAGCTGTGTTTTTCTCTGCAGTACAAGGCAGTATATATTTGTTCTGCTACTACATGTTAGCTCAGAGGCACAAGTTTTAAACAACAGTAATATTAACCACGTTAACAATACGATTGTAGCAGTGGGATGAATTTAATCTTTTTAATTACTCCTTTGTCCTGTATATAAACAGCAAGCCTCTCCTACAGTACCATGGCCATCTTCCTAGAAAGATCCTGTCATCACTTCCGTCCCACTGGGAATGATTAGTGTGTGTGGGTAAGGCTTACTCGGGCTCCAGTTGCTGCCATAGTCTTGTTTAACCTTTAAATTCCCATTCAAGCTAAATAAAACAAACCGTGTAAGTTTCTAATTTTTGCAAATTCTATGCTCCAGCCAGTATACATCCTTATTTGCTTCTGATTCTGCTGTTGTGCACTGTAAACAAATAAAAGCTCCTGGGAGCATACTATGTAAAAGAAATGCTAACAAAATCACATGACTTGGCTTTCATTCCTTATTGAAGCAATATAATGAAAGTCAACAATATTATTCTGTTTATTAGGGGTAAAAGGACAGGATGTGATTTGTAACTACGTTGATGAGCTATAACCAAGTTGACTATTGCCATGTGATGTCCTCTGTTTGCTGTGGATTACCTGTTAGTTTTGCAAATATAGAGAAGAGATCTTTTATTAGATCAACTGATACAATGGGAAAAACAGACAAGCTTTATGGCAAACAAGGCTTTCTTCAGTTTTAGCTTTGACAGACAAGGTCCTACTGCAGAAGAAAGGTTCTTTGATTTTACAGATTGAGTTGATGGCAAAGATGCCAGCAAAAAGAAAAGCACTAATTCGAACATTAAATTATTTTCCTGTCTTGAAATTCTAGTGTTCAGTTTATTAACTAACCAAAAATTACACACCAAAGAGAAGTTACAGCCTTTGTGCAATGCTTGCTGAAAAGATGTCTGAAAACATGATTTTGCCATTTCTCCATGTTTTTGTCCCTATTCCAAATGTTCCTAATTTTTAGCATGAGTAAAATGAGGTGTCTTTGTAATCAAACCTGTTCCAAATATTTACTTTTCAACAAACAACTTAAATATGTAACATTTTGAGGGAGGTGTAAAGAACATCAAACAGCATAAGATGCAACAACATACATTCTTTAATTCTTGATGTTTAGCGTAACCCCTTGTATGGCTTGTCTCATAATGTCTACATTTAACAAAGAAACCACCTCCCCTGGATTTCCCAACACCACCTGCCAATGCTTTGCTTGCTTTTGTCGATCTTGAATCTCTTAAATTACCTCACTGGGTAAGTTTATACCTATGGAGAGTTTCATTATTAGTGAATGAAGGAATTCACAGAGAATGTGAAGAACACATCCAGTCACAGCATCAAGGAACCCAACGGTAAAACTCTTCACAGCATAGTCCTTATCTTTGTGTTTTAGAGAGAAGCCAAAGCTGTTGACTAAAAAAACTCAAACAAACAAAACCCACAACACAACCAAAACTGCTGTCGTTTCTCTAGAACAGCTTGAAAGATTTATCTAGAACATGAAAATTGCCCCTTGAAATCCTAAATCTTACCTCAAACTCCCTGCTGTTCTTTGAAAGCTCTTCCATTATAAAATAAATGTTTTGTTTATAGTTCAAGACAAAAGGAGGCCAACTTTGGGAATCACTCATAGCCAAAGATAGTTCTTAGATTGGCAACCTGCCAATTTCCACTTCTCTACATGTGCCACAAACAACACCACCGTGTTGAAACAACTCCAAAGTGTTGGAAGGCTTTAGTAAATAGACCACAGGCTGCTATTTTTGATACTGCACTATCTGTGTAAACTGACTGCTTCCTCTTGCTGCAAACATAATGGTCACATGGTGACTGAATATATGATGTAGTAAAGATGTAGTATGGTTTTCTTAGCTGAGCTTTTAAATTGTGCTTTGCATGTTAGCATAAGCTACGAGCCCTACGACTCAAAATGACACCCAAGAGGGCAGGCTTTATCCATGCATAAAATGACAGGTGCCTGTCAAAAAAGGTACAGGAATTCAAGGAGATCTCCAGATTGCTTTGCACTGGGCAAGCAACCAGCAACGAAGCAGGAGGAGAACAGAGATATCACAAGGACCAAGGCAGTGCTTTGCCAAAACATCCCCCAGAGAGAGATGAAACAACAGGGAGACTCTCAGGCTTCCAGCAGTATCTAAATAAGGTGATAGGGCATATGGTCTGGGCATTTGTCCTGTGGCTATACCACATGTGTAAGAAATTTCAGCAGAGCCGCCAGTGCTGCAATACAACATGCATGTTCTGTCACACTGAGATCTGAGCGTGAATAGGGCCCTCTTAAAGGCAGAAAATATGTGGGACCAAGTCATCACTGCAGTCAATACATCTTCAAGTAAGCTAACAAAGGAAAATAAAACCATACAGAGAAGTCAGGGTTGTTTCTCCAGGCAAAAGAAAATTCCTCCTGGGACCCAAACTTTGAAAAAGAAACGGACAGGGAAAGAGGACCTTGAAAGCAACACAAAAAGCTCTGCAGACAGGGAATTCGAAGGAATATACACTGCTACAGAGGAGCTGCACAAAACTGAAGATCTTTGAGATACCTTATCTGTTATGCACATTTCACCAGTGCCAGAGATCCCAGCACTGCCGGTAAAGTGAGTGGAGAGTTCTGGCAAGCCCAGTTCATACAGAAGGAGCAGAGCTCCTACGTCATGGATTGATGTACCTCATCCTTGCAAGATCTTTGTTAAAAACAGTGCTCTGAAATACAGTGCAGGTTTGGAGAGCAGAGCCAGGTTTCTGAGTAAGGCAGCTTTTGGCAAGGGCTACAAATGTTAGTCTATATTGTACTTTAGTATCAGATTTCCTGCTAACAGTCAGTGAGAAGCTGTTGACAGTAGGAAATCAGAAGTAATTTTTCGTGGGCATCTGACCTGTGAACTACATCCCATCTGAAAAACTGAGGATTTATTCCTGGATTTGATCACAGCAAGTGTTTCCTGCAATAGAGAGAGATGAACACCCAGCACCTGCTTGGATCCAACTTTGTGCTCATAGACTTACTTGGGAACAGATATGAAAGGTGAAAGACTTGGTAGTTAGGAAATGGAGTTCTTAGCTCATAAAGATATTTCAAGCACCCACTGTTTTACTGTCATAGCATGAGAACTGGAATGTATTTTGGATTCAGAAAATCCTCTCTTGTCTGTCATCTCTTCTAAGAGATTGTTCATGAACATCTGAAATAAAATTAATTAAAGACTGAGTCAAACCAGATTTTCCATAATAAACTATAGAATAATTTTGAATAGAAAAAAAAAAAAGAGGCTTTCTACTTTCTGCTACTGTAAGGCTGTAAGGAGGCCGTGCCACAAGGTAACAGAAATCCAGATGGCATGTTTTACCTCCTATGGCTGTGATGTAGCATACGGATGCTGCTGGCCCAAGATCTCTGAACACATCAAAGTGGGCTGAACATATGGACACTCAATTACAGTACAGCTCTGTGAGACCTAAGGTGCTGCCTACACATCACAGGCAACAGCTTAATGCTGCGTAGGGTGTTGACAGTCTCTCTCAACACCCTCTGTTAACAGTAAAATGTGTGACCCTTTAAATTTTTAAAAATCCTTACAAGTTTGACAAGTGCTTCAAAATTCATCTTAGTGAAATACTGATGTAAATTGAAGATAGCCATTTTTAAAATGCAAGAATAAATAATTTTAAAATAACTTAATATTTTAGACCTCAAGTCATAATTTTGAAGTAGTAATTAGTAATTCTATTTTTATGCATTTGATCAATTACTGTCTTTAAAATCTCTCTATTCTGAAAAAGAGTAGAGTTGAAGTGGCGTAAAGAATAACAGAAACAGCTTCAGTCAAATTGTTTCCTTCCTCCACATTTGTTATCAATGTTCTGATATACTTAAAAGCAAATGCAAGCAGTACTCACTTCTTATAAACTAACCATGACCAAACATTATGCTACAATAAAAATTAGTTTGTATATTATTAACCCTAGTTTACAGGCATTTAAAAATGTCAACGTGTTTCTCTTCAGTTTTGCTATCAGAGAAACAGAACATGATTAGGCATCTACCGAACAGAGTAAGTAGATGAATGCCACAGGGAATATGTAAGCTCATGTGCAAGCAAGGGTCAATTAATAATGAAAGGTTTTTGCTGGAGGTACTGACATAGTTGGGAAATTTGTAGTAATTAAGATCACTTACAGATAATTCAGTAGTATGTGATGCCACTGCAATTCAAATGATGTGATTTCATGTATTTAATGTGATTTTTTTTCTTTCACTGTAATTTGGGCTTCATTTTAATAACCTAAATGATATTTTTAAATAGATACAAATGCACATGTGCATCATCCCAGACAAACAGATTTAGTGACTTATCAATTCCATAACAGGCTGTTCCACATGAAAATTTTTGCAAAAGTCTAATTCACTTCTTTAGCTGCTAAAAGAAATCTCTCATTTCACTCTTGGCCTTGAAGAAGGCACACTACCAGCTATATTAAATTGAACCCCACAGAGAGCAGACTGCATTGTTTTGCAAAGCACAAACTAATGAAAGGTACAATCACTAGGTAAGGAGGGTCGTATTTGGATTGTTAGAGACGTCAATGGACACTCTACATCACCTTTTAAAATACCACACCAATTGAGTAAGAAGGTTTTAGACATTTAGTTCATTCCATTAATTTGAGTATTTTGAGGAATTAAAAGGTTTTAAAGACAGCGTAATAATCTGGGATATTTTATGTAATTTTTTTCTAAATAAAACTTCTTGTAGACGTTCCCAGATTTGCTCTGCTTCTGCATTCCCATGAACAAAGACCACAATGGAGTGGTTACCCACAGGATACATACCTGCACAGGAGGCACTTCATCTCTTAGGCAACTTGCACACATCACAGACCCGATGCAGTTTGGGAACCTCTGCATTAGCAAATATTTAGAGTTAGAATTTAAATCTATCTAGTCAGGCTCTTTAAATTAATGTTTTAATCAAAACCAAGTATTTAGCAGTTACTTGGAAAAACAGACAACTGTGCAATATGTCAGGCATATTACTGGATGCCAAGGATACCCATGTTTCACCACACTAATTACAAGAACCTCTACATCCTTGTGCCATGTTTCTCTATTTTTAAAATTATTTCATTAAAAACAGATCAGCAAACTTCGGTGATCTTAACAGTGGATAAGCAGCTTGTGAAGAGCTGTCTCTGTGTTTCAGTGGGGTGTCTACTCATTCTTCCCAAAGGTTCTTTAGTGTGGAACCACTCTGCGCTTTTTCTTCTTCACACACAATTGTGAGACAATGCTTGGATATCTTAATTACATTAAGGTTACTAAAGTAAGATTTTAAAATTATTTATTTAGATGAGGAAAGCAACAAAAAGAACTAGAGAATCAAGACAAAATCCCCTATGGTGTTTGCCTGCCAGTTATTAGGTTGCAGAACTCAAGAGCTGTATTGAGGCCTGTGTTGCTTCTAGCTGTTTAGACAGCAATCAATATACTCTTTTCTTTCCATTTTTCTTCATTAGAAATTTTGTTTGGGAGTGGGTCTTGAACATTCTTTGCTACCTACATCAAACAATCACTCACAGGCTCAGAACTACCAATTACTTAGTGAAATCAGCTGGTAAACACTCATGAGGCAAATTACAGCTGGGAAAATTCAAGTCTCATAATCTACCAAAAGATTTCAAGAATAAAACCAAAACAAACACCACCCCACTGCCTAAATCAGGAGTTCTTTGTAAAAGGGATGTAATACATCCCCCTGCCCTCCCACAAAAAAAGGAAAAAAAACCCCACCAACCCTGATCCAGCCTAAGAACCAACCAACCTTAAGGGGATTTGTATTTTACAAAACTCGAAGCAGGTCACTTTGGGGGGATTTGTGATATCATCTGAAATGGGAAATACATAGCTGCATCATGAAAACTGTAGCACAGGAGAAAGACTATTTAAATACTTATTAGAAAAAAAATGCTTGGCAACACAACGAAATGCTGTGATTCCGTTGAGCATTTTGGATCTGAGGCGAGTTGTAGGCTTTCTCTTGCTTCTTTTTCACAAGCCCTGGGGTTCTTTACACAACCTCCTGCCATTGCAAGGCTGCCACATGTCTGAAAATATCCCACAAATAACGCTGCAAAACATTCAGATGTTTTCTTGCTACTGTTGATAGAAAGCAGCAGAGACCCTCCCCTTATTCCTTCCTTACCCTCTTTTCCTTAGCCTGCACACGTGAAGTTTAGTTTTGCCACTCTGAAAAGTGCTGTCATCTCAGCAAAAAGGATGAAGCTTAGCTTTCACCCTCTGTGCTGCCACAGCACAGAAATCATGGAAGTAGTACTGTGCTAGATAGTTGAAGGGAGAACATAAGTCAGAGGCACAGCATGGCAATACAGCGCAGAACAAGACTGGCCAGGAAAAGAGGGGTAAGATGTACCATGGATGCTGATGTATTGCTGTATCAACTGCTAATAATGCTGGTTTCATGTAAAATTAGATGTACGATGCTACTAGAGTATTTTTAACTTGCTTCTTGATGAAAGCTGTTTCAACTATATTGATGAATGGAACATTTGTGCTGTAAGATATAGGTACTTTACAGTTCTCGCTATATATTTGTCAAGTACAAGCTAATTCCAATGAGACATTGTACTACTGAAACCTGAGAAAAAAGCAACTATTTGCTAATGGTACCATGGATTGATGGCAAAAAAAAAAAAAAAAAAAAGAACAGGAGCCTTTACAAGTACAATTAAAAATTTATTTTTTTCTTTCTGCATTTAAGCGAGTACACGTTTACATACAATGTGACAGAAAAAAAAATCATCTGGGTACAAACTAAGGTTGTAAGTGTATTTTTCCTTTATAACAGTCCAGAATATAACCAGGGAAATAGAAGAAAAGTAAAAACACATAACTTTGGATGGTATATAATTCAGCACCTCCGGTTTTACCGGTGTGTTTTTTCCCTTGATATAGGATGAAGACCACCACCCCCACCCAAACACCCACTCACAGCACACGTTTGGGAAAAGTCCCTGAACACACCCTCCCCTCCCCCCTGCAAACATTCAGTACATTTTAAAAAACAGGCTCAGTGGCACTTCCTCTATAATATTACTTCAGTAACATTTTCAAATACAGTGCATCTACACTGCAATTCACTTTGCTGTAAGGTTAACTTAGACATAAGGCAAACATTACTTTAGCTCTCAAATACTCTATGATAAGACACCCTTAGTACATTTATCTCTGTTACATGCAGAGATGTCTTGTTTCCCTTCATTGCTTTTCTTCCTGATTAAAAAAAGCAATTCAGGGAGATGGTGTGCTACACTCGTCACAAACTCCAAGGTACTAAAAAGTTTAAAAGAAACAGCAATGAATAAAAATAAACAGTATTCACATTTCCAAAACTCATTTCCATCACTTAAATAATTTTATCTGCAATTACAAAATACATACACTTAAATATCTTTGTAAGAAATAATAATCTAAATTATCACAGATTACGATTTGCTTTTGATAATCTAACTGCCCTAACTCCGGTGTAAAGATATGCCTGGACAGTGTTACTACCTAGCATGTCTTCCTATTATAATTAATTTTCTTAAATATACAGTAAAGTCTCTCTAGCTATTCTGACAGATAGTGCAAATAAAGACATTCTTTGGGTCACAATTTTAAAACATTACTGCCAATGCTATCCTCAATTTAATAGTGTTTTAATAAATGAGTAACAAAATATTATCAGTATATACATTTTCTAACATCTCTCTAACAATGTGTTTTCCTCAGTTACCCTGGCTTAATGCAGATCACAAAAAATGAATAAACTACAATACCGCTCACCTATCCAAAAGATATGTTATATTTATACTTAAATAAATATATTTAGAAACCTACCTGTAAGTTCCCCATTGCCTTCCATTTATTGTTATTATCCAATGGCATACTACATCAAATCATGATATCAAAATATCTTTAAAGACAACAAAGATCACTTCAGAAGTACTGCTCAAAGGCAATGAAATAATGCTTTGAGAAGCTATGCACATTAAGTTAGGCCTACATAGATCCAGCACATTGTGTAATAGAATAGTTTACACTTTTAGAGTCATCTACTGTTTTGCCCTAGCCAGAGGAAAAAGCTCATCTTAAATACTACCTATCATCGATTTAGTAACACCAAGTGGCCCTGTTTGCTATCTAAAGTTCCTTGCTGGTTTTACACGTTTGTTTGAAGTTACTGGCACCTGATTGCTAGTTCCGTTAGTGGTATTTGTTGCTGAGCCATTCACAACGATGTAATCAATTTTGCTTTCCAATTTCACAAGACGTTGCAAGATGTCATCCAGAAGAACAGCAATTGTTCTCTTAAGATCAGCTGAAGATAATGGAAAAAACAAATTAAACCGTATTATTTACCATGTGTAGAAAAGAACTGCTATTTCAACATACTCATATCTTAAGACTTGCTATCCTTCCTACTATACATTTTGGGAAGGACTGCAGATTAGTATATAAGTATAGAATAAAACAGATACTTGATATTTTTCAAAATAAAATTTATTTTTTATTTTAGGCAAGGAAGATACCACCCTAACAGTGAACTGTGAATGAAGCTAATTAAACATTTGAGTGTAAGAACAAAATCACTAGTTGGAGCATTGGGCTAGTGACTATTCAAAGACAATATTTCAAATTTCATCCAGACAACAGCACCAGAATACCCAGCTATGACACCTTTTAGCCTTGGACAGCAAAAGAATGTATTTAACTACTTTCCAACATAACGTAGTTCTTAATAGCTTTCAGAACTATCCCACAGAAAAACTGCCATGAGAAATTGCCTTATCACTTCTTACATAAGATGCAAAGTAGGAAAAAAAAATCCCATATATTTAGCCCTATATAGATTGAAAAACAAGAGAAAGGACAGTAAAAAAATTCCCATGTTCTGGAACACAAAAAAGGTAACAGACATTTCAACAAAAGCTAATTATGCTGTTGTGAATGTTCATATTACTATCTTCTCTCAGATTTGGAAAAAATGAACAAACTTAGCAGGTTTTACAAGGTGTTAAGATCCCTCCAACACACACAGACACACACAGACTCTCGTTCCGTTCCCAACTCCCTAATCAGTTCTTAACTAACCAGAAAAAATGGGGAGGAATAACACAGGTATGAAAGTGAAAAAAGAGGAGTAACCCAGATAAAATTAAAACACTAGTAATAAACGAAAAAAAAAAACAACTCAGGTCAGTCCCTTCTTCTAAAATTAACTAGTTCTTGTTTAGTAGTGTCATCTTTGAAAATTAAAAAAAAATAAATTTGCTTTACAATTCATGACAGAGCAGGGTCTGCTGTCAATGACATGCTGTGGGTCATGTACTCCATAGTGCCGTTCTGTGCTCAACAATCTGATGGAAGGAATTGTCTACTCAAGTTTTAAGTCTGATGATCAGCACGTAGATCAAGAGTTGAATTAATGTTTTTTATTTGATTTTTTTAATTAAACTTCAAAGAAAATCTCAGAAGGCAAATCTCATTCGGAAATGCACTGTAAGACACAGCAGTAGAAAGCTACACTACACAAGTGTTTTTTAAAACAAGTTACACAGAGAAGTAATTACACAGTAAAAGCAGGAAATCCTTGAAGATACAAAAGGGGTGGGGGGAGAAAAGAGGAAAGAAAAGAAAAAGTAGACTCTTACTGTGGTAAAAGTATTAACTTAATGAACTAAAGAACTAAAGGGTAAGACATTTTAATACTGTCCTCCTCCTCTTGGGTTGCTTCCTGCTTATCATGTCATCACAGACTTCCCTCCTTGCTCCTGAGCAGCAGTCAAGAGTTCACACACATTTTTGCTGTTTGTACTCTTACCAGAATGCCTATAAAGGGCATCATACAACTGGTAGAGCCCACCCTTTTAAGGATTCCTTAAGAAGGGGATCAAAGTCCATTAATAAAAATCTTCACATATATCTTTTCTTTTAATATTTCTTTTTAAGCTTTGTACTACTTTTATTTTCACAGACACATTTTCTCCTTTATGGCAGCACACAGGTAGTTTCTTCAAACCTAATCCCTAGGGATTAACTAGAGCTCCTTGCAGCCTCCTCCAAGCTACGAAGGACCAGAGAGTTAAAAATCATTAAGACATTTTTATAGCCTGGCTAAAAAGATCTCAAAACTATAGTCTCAAAACTGCTAAAAAGATCTCAAAACTATAGTCTCAAAACTATCTTTTCTGTATTTTAGAAGACAGGCACAGGCTCTAGTAATATATTACCAGTGAATATTGGACACATTCATCACAGGTAAATCAGACAGAGAGATAAAATGCAGCAAATATCAAAGCTCTAGAAATAAGGGATCTTATCTCTAATGGCCACTTCTAAAACAAAGGCAGATTCTGCTAAATTCATAATTGCCTTGCAGTCTCAAGACTGTAAGCTCAACAAGTATGTTGCTTTCTGCTGCTTTTTTACTACTTAAAAAGAAAAAAATTAAAGAGAAGGAATATAAGCAGAAAGTTAGCAATGAGGCACAAGAAGAATCTGGAATGTTGAAGTGATTTAATCTTCGTTCTTGTATCAAGCATGTGCTTATTCCTCATTAGTTTAAGATTCAGAAAAAACACATTACTGCTAATCCTGAAAGTAAGAGTAGTCATAGATCTGGAGATATCTAAAAAATTATTGGAAAACAAAAATCTCATGTCTCAAGCTTGATTTTGCACATCTTAATCTTCAACTTCAGTGAATAAACTAAAATCAAATCACAGTTTTTTTTCTCTTAAAGAGCAGTATATATTACATTTTTTTAAAAAGTGTAATTTTACAGTTTTCAGGAAAAAAAGATATTTGAATAACTAGTATTTTTTTTCCTCTTACCATATCCTGACATAGAGGCTCCACCACCACCATTCATTAAATTTTTATTTTCTTCTGCCAGTGCTTTGACATATCTTTTACTTAGATCTAATATCTGTCCACGCAACTCAGCGCTGCTTTGGCGTCTTGGATACTGAAAAGTGTAGCGTAGCAACATCAAACCCCAAATGATTCCAAAAACTAGTAAAAACATACTCAGTTTCTGGGACATATTTTTTCTTGAAAATGTTAGAAACATTTCTGATGAAGGCCACAGGCGTGTCTTAATTTCAAGATAAGTAACTGAACTTGGCTTTGCCAAGTAATATTACACATTAAACTAAAATAAGATTTCTAAGAACTGAAAAATCTTCTGGCTGGATCATCTTGAATGCATCTTCTCATGTTTTAGTTGGTCTTGATTCCTGAAATTTGTAAAATATCACATGGTCATTCAAAACTGCTACAGCTGTTGAGATGAAGGAGAAATGTCAGTTTCCCAATACAGTATTGTTGCATAATCTAGCAAACAGTTATGGATTTGTATCTGCTTAGAGGTGCAGTTATCTTTCTATCTCACGTGTTGTTTAAAAGGTTTCCTCTTCTTATTTCTCACAATTTTTATTCTCCAAAAATCAAAAATTCTATGCTTCTACAAATCACCTTAAGTATTTTAAATACTGTTAATTTGAACTGACACTAAACCCAAATTCATTCAAAACAAAATGCAATATGTAGAAGAGACTTCTAAAACACTTATACACAACATTTTGACTAGTTACACACATTTATCTATACAGAAGAAAAAGATCAAGTGGAATTATTGACTTAATTCTTATTCCTCACTTAGAAGCACAGGACAAGTATAAACAGATAAAATGCAGAACAAAGTTTCTTGGTTGGTTAGTTAGTTCAAAGTTGGGCATCATACTCCTCTGGTTTTGTACAGCATTAAGATTTTTTTTTGTTTTGGTATCTTGCTAATAAAGAAAGAAATAAAACCAAAATGAACTGTCACGTTGCACCCACTTTTAGCATTTTACTACCACTTTTAAAAAGTCTTACCACAGCAGCCACTTCTGATCCTTCAGTAGAGTAAGGCTTCAGGAGAAAAACAAATGGTAGGAAAGCTTTAGCAGTTAAACAGCAAACGTCTAGACAGTTTGAAGCAATCTGAGCCAGACATCTTCAGGAAGCTCTGTATTGGGGGGAAGAAAGAAAAATAAACAAAACAAAGTGCAGGACTAAAGAGACCTTCACTTTCACCTGGAGTGGTTAAAATTGAGGGGTTCAAGCCACATGTTTTTAAAACAGAAATACATTTTTAAACCTAACTTGAAGCATTTGTTAGGGAAAAACATAGAATCCATTTCCATTTTATTATAAATCCATACATTGGAATGCCAAATAACTGATTTCAATATACTTAAAAAAAACCAAAACAAAACAAAACACTTGGTAAGAATCTCACCAAAATGTATCCCTCTTCTTGTGTTACAAGACAGTGACAGCAGATGTTCCAGATTCATCATATACGTATATTCATTTTTCCCCTCAAATGAATCTGATCTTTTCAGTCTCTTTACATGTGCATACCTCGTATCTCTCATTTTTTGGCCACCTCTGAAACTTCTCCAGTTATTCAATAGTTTTTTGAGAGGGAGTCTCTATTTAAAGCAACTCATTTTACACAATAGTTATGTTTTCCCTATTATTCCCCATTCTTCCCCACGTATTACCTGGCATGACTGCTTTTCAGACTGAAGTTACACATTCAATAGAGTTACTCACTGGACTTTCTATAGTGGTATTTAGGTCTCTATTTTTATTAGAATATTGAGACCAAATTTCTTATCCTGCTAAGAACTCATCTAAACTTAACTCCACCTCCATGATATTTTTCATTGCCTCTGCTGACCAGTTCAAGTCGCCCTATGCCGACACACCATACTCTGCTGCAAACACAAGTGTCACTGCTAGAAGGGTTCTGATTTGTGCTTGTTGCTCTACCCTTCCTCTAAACTCTTCAGGTAATCTGCTCAATAGGCAGGTCAACATGGCTAATTCAAGTGGCAAATTTTCAAAGTGCTCTAAAATCAACACGCATACCTAAATTATTCTGAAAATTATCAACCCAAGGCAGGGGCAATATTAGTTGCTGCAAAGTAACAAGTTATTGTGTGAAAAAATGCCCTATAGGAACTGCCAGTACATAAAATCTTATTTTCACTGTTGGGTGTGCTAATGTAAGCGGCAATAACAAGTCACTGAATGAGGAATAGCTTACTTCACCTTAACTGTGGGATATGACTCTGCACACAGCCAGATAGCCAACATGCAATAATTTGAAATCCCACTGTAAATTCAGTGGGATGTACTTTTTTTCAAAGATTGTGTTTATCCCCCCAAAAACTAGTTTTGAGACACAAATTTGTCTTAAGTACATAAAAGAGAAAACAATGAAAACATATTCTACAGTATCAGCACAAATATTTTGAATTGTGTGGTTAAAGACTTCCTGAAACAGATCCTCCCGGAACATGAGCTAACCAAAACTTCTTTTCCCTAGCTCTTTGCCAAATCCATGCCTCTGCACTCAGGCTTCAAAGCATAAACTGCACGTACATCATTATGTATCTACATAATCCCTGAATAGTATCAAAAATGATGGAAAACACTTACACATGAGGTCCAGGAGTAGGGTATTCATACGATGGCTCAGAAGACCAAACTGTATCTCTCAAGGAGAGATCACAAGTTTCAATCTCCATTCCCAAAAGTCTACATTTTACATTATTAAAAAAAAAATTGTCTGAAAATAACAGATAGCTCTTGCAGACTTTAAATTAAGTTCAGCTCTCCACAGATCTCCAGCCATATCTCATCCTGAAGCATTGAGACAATATCACTATAGAGCTTTGGAGTGGAAGTAACTCTGCCATCACACTGTAAATAAGACCACAAGCCAGGATTAGAGTCCTAGCCAAGAGGAACAGATTGAATAAACTCCCGCCAAGGAGCAGCAGGAATTACAGACTGGGTCTTTGCCATGTATATGTGATTCACAGTGTACATGCTGACTACTGAAACTAACGGAAATCAAGGACTTAACCTGCTGGGCAAATGGCATAACAGCCAAATACCAACACTGGGCACAGGAACTGGGAGTAAGGTATACCAAAAGAAAGGGAACTATTTGTACTTTGCAGTTTTGCTATGTATTTTTAGAGGCCATTCCCCCTTAAATGAGTTCCAGGGTAATTTCAAAGTTCTGAAGATTTGGTCTCTTTCTTTGTGAAGCATGCACTTCTAGTGACCCATAACACACTCCCTGCAAGACCTTTCCGAGATTACACAGTGTGGAGTAACAAAAAAAACGTAAGCTTATACCCATGTGACTTGAAAGTACAAAGAAAAAGGTATCAGAGCAGCACATGTATATACTAGGAAGAAAACAGCACAATAAAATGGATGGATTGGAATATTCTTTTACTTCTTGTTGCCCTTGAAGGGTCAGCATTTCTCTACATGAACATTATAGTTTAATCAAACCTTGTCCTCAGAACAGACATTTGTTTTCAGTAATTCAGAGGTAATATCCCGTGAGATAACAGCCTACATGTAAGAAGGAAACATGGTCTCTTGTGATCTTTCTTCTCCCTCATTCTTTCAATTCCTCCTTACCCACCACTCCCTGAGCAGATTAAAAAGGAAGCAGAGACATCCTTTTCACACTGACTTAACCTGGGTAGGAACCCAGGCTTACCACTCTCCCAACTGCAGCTGAAGAGCTTTCATGGCAAAGGAGGTCGAAGCACTGCAGAGCATAACAGGAAAAAAGGATGCATCAGAGCTACACCTTGTTGGAATTCCTACCACCCCTAATCTGAGACAAAAGAAAGATGACCCTGAAGATAGAGTCCAGCCAAGACAAAATTTGAAAATCTGAGGAAGGAAAGGAAAAAACAAAAACCAAACCAAACCAAACACACACACAAACCCCAAAACCCAAACACATCCCCCCACCTCAAATCAAACAAAACCTCTGAGCTGACTGTCTAGGCAAAATGGCAACCCAAGAGTCCATGAAGAAGAGTGTCTTCCAGATAATCCTTTCAATAGGCAGCCTGAAGTGACTGATTGAAGTGGTGATTTTTCAAAGTTCTTTAAAATCAACATGCATATCTAAATTATTCTGAAAATGGCAAGCCGAAGCCAGGGGTAGGATTAGAATTTAGAACTAGAAGCAATTTCTGAATAGAGCATCTGAGACTAGGTTTACCTTTCACAGACATGTAAAGAGTTTGGTTTTCTTCACTGTTGCCACTGCTGGTTGTCTAAGAAATATATTGCCAAAGCCTGACAATGTGGATTTAAGATTGTCCAGTGATACCACAACATATGAACACTGACATACATCTGACAACGAAAGCAATGAACTAAAGCACTCATCCTCTCCAAAATAAAATTATGTCTCTATTCTCTGAACTGTGTTCCAATATCAGTCATATATAAATTTTAATACTGAGTGCATGAAACCAAAGGAAGAAGGTCCAAAAAGCAACAGAAAATCCATTATATGTTCCGTAATAACGCGAAGTTCAGTATCTCTGATGCTATTTAACTAAATAGTAGCATCAGACTTCGGTTTGAATGCTGATCGTTTTCCACGGAAACCAGCCCATACTTACAAAACATCATACTTGAATTTTGTTGCAAATTCTTCCACAGATTCTGCTTTACTTATTCCCAGCAAAACCCAGAGATTACATTCATGTACAACACAAAAAAATGCAACAATCAGTAAGGCAAAGGAATGCTTCATACCCCCTTTAAAACAATCTCAGGGTATCATGAAAGCAAGGCATACCCAATTCCTTAAAAGGTTACAAGGGACATTACAGCACTGTCAGTTCTGCTGGTCAGTCAGGTCATGAAAGACCAGTACATATTAATTATCATTCTTCTAGTCTAACTGTCATTCTTCTAGTCTAACTGAGAGATCTCAGCCTCTCTAAACCAGTGATTCACAGCATCAGCACAGGAAATTCAAGACTGTGCTGCAGAGATGGGATGTACCTTTTAGTTTTGAAAATTGTACATGACAGATGAAGATGATTATTTATACGAGCAATAGAATGCAGCAGGCCCATCAGGTATTTTTTGTCTGTCAATACAGCCAAAGGATATCTAGGCCAACGAAAGTCACAGCTCACCGAGCAGACAGACATTGCCACTGCTGACAAGCTGCTGGGACTACCTCAAATATATATGAAACAAGGAACAGTTTTACCTCCCACAGGCTTCTAAGAACAGCATACAACTGATTTGTTTTGTAGCTGGACTTTGAGTTGAAAGCAAAAATATATCACTTTAGACTTGAAAACCCACACATCAAGTTTACAGTGGCTCTGGTATAAAACCATGTTAGTGCCCAAACACTAGATTACCTTTTAAATGTCAATATTTTAGAAATACTTGTGACTTGTTTTTATTTTGAATGCAAGTAGTCCTAATTGAATTGTTTTTATTTTATACTTTCTGCCAACAATCGTTTTTGTTTTGCGTTACCTCTAAGAAGTCTGCTTAAATACTTCTTAGTACCTCAAAGTATCCTGGCTTTTTTTTTTCAGCACACCCCCCTGCCCCTTATTTTGCCTACTCCTGTCAGTGAATGCTTTTAAAATAAGCCAACTATTTTAAACCAGAAATTCCTTCTTCCTTGCCTGGGTCAATCAGCCAAGATTCAAGATTTTGAGAGTGGAAATGACTTGGCAAAAGCTGTGAAGAAAATTAAAGAAAGCAGGTATCATTGGGATAGTATATTAAACTTGCTGAAGTTGCCCTCCTCCACTGGGTCCATCTGGGCCCTAAAATGTTTCTACATCTCTGTATCAGCTTCTTATTAAAAAAAAAACAAAAAACAAAAAAAAACAAAAAACAACAACATCTCAGCTTCATTCATTTTTATTTATCTTTTTCTTTATGATTTATTGCTGCCGTTCTAGTCATAAGAACCACAGCAATGGCAGAGTATGAGGTACCTTTCTAGCTTCTCATTTCCTGAGAAGATTGCCACAATGTTTTTTCATTGCAGTTGAACAGTAGGCTATGACAAGCACTCCCTTGCAAAGTCCTGACTAGTACCTCTACTCCCTTGTGAAATTTCACAGCTGTGTTTGAACCATTTTTTCGCAAAGCCCCTGGGACTCCAAAACCTCCTTCTGGGATGCTAATGTTTACCTAATTTTAGCTAGTTTTACAGAAATCCATATCTGAAAGATTATTAATGTAGGGTACTGAAAACAGAGGGATTTTCACTGAACATTTTAAAGACAACTAAAAGGAGGGGGACTGTCATAAGGAGAACTGAAAGGGGAGGGGAGAGAGGGAGTCAGCTAGCAAAGCAAGGGCTGCAGTGGTGGAGAGATTGCCCCTGCAGAACTGGCCATCTACGTACACACAGCGCAGCATCCTCGCAAACACCATTCTTGTAGAACAGTAACAAAAAAGGGCTTGTACCACTGGGGAAAAAGGAAGAATTTAACTTGTCTTTTTTTATTTCAAGAAACCTGCAGAATTCAAGCTGAGTATGGATGTGTGCAAGGTGTCCACCAAAAGTACGTTTCAGTGGTAAAACTACAATAAAGCCTGGGCCTCAGATTCACGCTCCCTCCCAGGAGGCTGGGCCACTTGCAGATTTTTAAAAAATAACACTGGAGGAAATGTTAAAGACAGATAAGTTCTTTTCTTCTAAATTTTTTATGATTTCTAGATTGACTCATCAGTTTATCTTACCGTAGTAAGGGTTATGACAGACCATAGAACCACAGTGGTGTGCACTGCAAAATATTTTACTGTTAAAATTAAGTAGAAGGTACCCAGAAATTTTATTGAATTATTTATATCACAGTAGCCTCTTATTTCTTTGTTATTACTGAAGAGGCCAATTTCAATGGAGTAGGTTGTAAGTCCTCTTGTCTAGGCCTCTAGTCTAGGCCCTGTTTTACACAGGCAAAATACCCATTTTGTTCTGAGCAACCCAAAATTAATCTTTTAAATTGCATAGGCAAATGGTAATATAATTTTTTTGTAAAGTTGACAATCATAAAGGAAAATTTAGGAAACTATTAATAATGCATAGTTGAGGAAATCCAGCCCACCTAATGGTACAAGTTTTCAATCATAGGTGAAAGAGCTTGTCAAATAACAAATACCATATCAAGTACATTTTAGCAGTAAACTTTTACCAGCACAAAACACATTTATTTGAATGACTGAGGTCCACAGATTTTTGACAGCTACTGAAAACAATTTAATGGCTATTTTTGGCACTTAGTAGTCTTCAAATATGTTGACTACACAACTGACAATTTAAGCTGAGAGCATGCATTTATCCTACCTACAGTCTGGACAAGATGCAAGATCTAATGCCCTTAACTATTCTTGGAAAAGGTACAAGTTATCATGAACTCCAGAGGAAATACTTTACTTTTAGCAGTTAAATGATGTCTGATCCCCAAGCTAAATCACAGTATGTGATTAGCTAATGCCAATGTCTCCTTCGAGAAGCTAAAAGCCAAGAGGAGTCTCTAAAAGCAGAGCGCTGTAAAAGGCTTTAAAGAGGGAAAAAAAAAAAGAAAAAAAAGAAAAAAAAAAGTAGCTTTATTTTGAACTGTAAAAGCTTTAGGAGAAAGATCTATTTCTAGACCAAAGGCATTCTAGCATAATTGCTTAATCCCTTGGAGTTCTCAAGTACCTGAAATGAATTATTAAACAATTATACATTGTAACACATAAAATAACAAAAAGAGTCCAGAACAATTTAGGCTTTATACATATGGCTAGCTCCAGCAGTCAAAACGGGAACAAAGGTACCAATAAATTTCCACATTTGATCTAAAACCGCAATTGCTCCACTTGTGACGCTAGAACAAGATGCTCCTTAAAATACACTGTTATCATCTTCATATTGTCTCCTTTCTGATATTCTCATGAGAGTGAAACAGCAATTAACGACGTTTGCTCCAAAATAAACACATTACAACTAGAACAAATCACATGCATGCTTAGCTATTACGTTCAGCATGATCGTATTCTGAAGGTTCTTTTTTTTAAAAAAAAAGTCACAATTCCTAAACAACTCACTTTCTGCACTGAGAAACTGCCGCCCCCCCTTCATCCACTGAGAGGGCAAAACAAGAACAAAAAACCCAAACCACCACCAAAAAAACACAAAAAAAGTGTTAACCTGATCTAAACTGCACTAAGGAAAGTCCACACCATGTCACAGGACAGAACAAAAATTCTCTCTGTTTTGCTTTGTGGCACACAAACACAGAAATTACATTCCACTGGAGCTGTCAATATCTTTTAGATTACAAGATACATAAAAGAGAATTAACAGGAGGCTACCATGTTAGATTAGGAAACTGAAAAGAAAGTTTATTAATAATGAATGATTAATGGAGCTACAGACATAAGGTAGAGATAATAGTATGTTATAAATACTTACAGAAATAAATTTAATAGATTAAAAATGCAGTTAAAATATTATCAGATACTACACATAAAAGCTATTTTATTATACTGGAAGCATTCTTCCACAACTCTTGCTGTTAGGAAGTTTCATGTATTAAAATGTCGTAAAATTAAACAAATGTTTTGCCCGTTATTTTTTTAAAGCAAACTTGTTAGTGCCAGAAGACCACTTAACCTAACATTATTAATGATCCTGCTTTTTTCTTGAATATGAATGAAACAATTTTTTGTCTTCTTTCTGAAGTTCCATCACATCACTGCTAGTATGCTTTGCCTCTTGGAAAGTCAGATCCTTACATTACACGAAAGACATCAATCTTGCAGAGTCACCGCTGTCATAGTTTATGACAGGAAGGCCACTGCACATGAGGAAGGAAACCAGAAAACCCTTGTTTCCTCCACCGCTGCCTCACCACCCAAGGACATTGCATCGCAGTCCTGGAGCACGGTTATCCAGCCGAAGGGCACGTTCAGCCCCGGCGGGCAGCAGAACCCGCCCCGAATCCAAGCAGCGCCGCCGGGAATCGCCAGCAGGACCCGCGCTGCCACCGCCAGCCAGAGCCCGCAGAGCGGGGAGCAGAGCGGCCGGGGAGCAGACCGGCCTGCCAGCGGCGCCGAGCGCCCGCACAGACCTCCGGCGGGACGCGCCGCGGAAGGACAACCGGGGGGAGAAGGGAGGAGAGAAAGCTGACGGCGGCACTAGCGCCGGCGCGGGAGCAGAAGCACGGCCGAAGCCAGAAGGAAGATAAACCTCTCCCGAAGCAGGGGGCAAGCCTGCGGCGGAGAACAAAGCGGGGTACTCAGGCGAGGTGAAAACCTGCGTTTGCCTGACAGCCGCAGCCAGCCCGTGGCCGCCCGTCTCCCCCCTCCCCGCCCTCGGCCGAGCCTGGCGCCTCCCCCCCGCCCGGCGGGGCCGCCCCATCTCCCCACAAGGATGCCGGGCCTCGGCCCCTCTCACGGCGTCCCCTTCCCCCCCTCAGCAGGGGCCTTTCCTCGCCCTTTCTACAGCCAAGGGACGCAGCTCTTCCACACCCCGCTCCGATCCGTCCCCCGGCACAGCGCCTCAGGGGACTGGGCAGACCCTGGCGAAGCCCGTCCGGTGGCCCCACGCTACCTCCACTCCCGGCCCACACTCGTCTGACGGCCGCCGCTCTCTCCGCTTCCGCCCGCCTCGCGACGCACCACCTGAGACTCCGCCCCTTCTCCCCCTGACCCGTCCCGGGCAAGGGGCTGCCGCAGCGCCCCCCTCCCGCACTGCCTGGGGCGCGTGCGCGGCCGTTGGGGGCGGTGCGCGGGAGTGGCGGGAGGGCGGGGGACGGCGGCAGGCGGTAACGGCCGCTGCCTCTGCGGAGCGAGGAGGGCTTGGCCGCGGGGGCCTTGCGCGCAGGAGCGCCGCCAGGCCGGCGGGGAGAGGCGCAGGGAGCGGGACAGGGGGTGTGGGGGCCGGGAGAGCGGTGCGTTCCCTGCCCGGCTCCAAATAGGAGCCCCTTGGGAAGCTGGAGAGCGGCGTGGCCGTGGCTGTCAGTTCCCATGGATGTCCATAAGTAGAGATTTCCTCCAGAAGTAGGAGCCGGGGAAGATGTCGTTTCTGCCCTCTAACGGTGACTTTTGGCAGTGGCTCAGCAGTGAGTGCTGTCCCCCATGGCTGGCGCGGGGACAGCCTGCCCTCATCCGTACGCTCGTTCTTGTAACCCCAAACTGCACGAGGTGGACGGTTCGTGGCTGGGGAAGAACTTAAACTCGATAGTCATGTAAGCAAAATCCACTGTGCGCGTAGGACTGTGCTCGCAAGTCACCTCAGGCTTTTCCCGCAAGCGGGTATTTAAAGGAAGCTGGTATCAGCTAACTAAAGGTGAGCATAAGCGCACCTAGCAGCTGCAGTGTTGCTGGTGTTCAGGAGTGTCTGTTGCTCACCCCGGCTTGATCCCTTGTCCCCGCCTATGCAAGCAGGTGTCAGTTACAGGTCAGATGTTGCAGCTGCGTGTAGGGGAAGGTTGTGTTTGCAACATTGCATCCTCTAAAATAAACACAGTTACAGCAAGTGTCCCGGTGGCTTGCTGATCCCACCACTGCTCCAGCTCCCCACTGGTACTGCCATACCTGCCCTGTGCTGTAGCTTTCCCTCCCTTCCAGTGTGTCAGAGACTACCTGGCTTCTCCGTGGTTTTCAACCTTTTTTTTTTCTGCACGGATCAGATGCAGAAAAAATAATCATTTAAAGCTGTTGCTCTAATAGAAAAAGGAATATTGATACATCAGAGAGGTTAGAGGCCTAGACCTGAGTAGACAGAAAACTGGTGGTAAGTGGTACCATGTCAGCCAGTTAATTAGTTGCATATGAAACTTTTCTAATGTTGACTAGTTTGCAATCCCTTATTTCAGAGCTTGTGAAACATATTTTGGAAAAGTTTTTTTTATTTTCTTGTTGGTCTGGAAAATATTTGTGTTCAGCTGAGAGTTAATTTAAATTTGAGAAAATTAGGCAACTGTTGAACTGGATAGAGGCTGTATTCCCACAGAGAATTCAGAAGAAGCTGCATTAAAGGGATGATATATTTATTTAATTATGCAATCCATCCCATGGGCAGAAGTCTTTTGCTAAATTATACAACACTGAATGAGGACAGGCAAAAAAATAGAAACTGAAATACTTGATAAGTACGCTTTTGAGTGAACGGATTGAGTGTGTATTGTGCAGCACCAATAAAATTGTTGGTAGAACTTTTTCTAAAGCATAATTACCTCATCCACTTCTGTGGGTATTTTCTCATCAAGATTTCCTCTTGGAAAGATCAAAAACAGATGGTCTGAAATGGACTTCACATAACAAACGTACTGCAGCTATTTACTGCCATTTATTACCATACTATTTACTCAATGATTAATCCTTTATTTTCACAGATGTGCAGTGAACAGCTATAATGTCTTTGCAAATATAATTTATATGGTATTTAGAGCTTACTAGGGAGAAAAAGTGAAATCTGTCAATGGTATAATCACAGGAAGATTTGCCTGTGGAGGTCACAAAATTGTATTAAGAAATCTGTCTCCATTGTAAACGCAGCCTCTGTTTACAGGAACTCTCAGCTATTAATAATGTTCTTAATTCTTGTTGCCTGAAGGCCTTATGTATTTGGTCATCTTTCATGAACATGCATCTCACAATATTATGTGGTGCTTTTCCCCCTTATCCAAGATGTGTGGTAAAAACTATATCACAAAATAATATCAAGCACCTTGTTTTTCTCAGTGACATATGAAAATCAAATCTTAACAGTGTTTACATGGTCCTCACATTTGTGGGTAATAATTTTCTCAGCATCATTTCAAGGGATAGGTAAAAGCCCAGGATTGCAGGAGTAAAACCTTGCTATACTGCAGTGTTCTGTGTTATTTTTCAAAATCTAAAAAAAAAGCAAAAACAGGTTGTTGCTGCAATGTTATCTTTGTTCCTTTCCCATGCCATTCACTATCTGTAGACTGTCCTGATATTAATTTGCATAGCTGTTGCTCTGTCCTTTTCAAATATGTATTAACAATTTCCTCTCTCATAATATGCATAAACTGCTTAATGTTAATAGCTAGAGAATAGCATTCTGATGAATGTGCTTTACGATTAGTGTCCCTGCTGCCTTCTTACTTAACCGATTAATCCTCTGTGTACATAGATAAGAACGTACGCAAACTTACACTTTCCTTACTGACACTCCTATTTTTCTCCCCAATCCCTTACAAGTAGTTTATACCCTTTCGCTTTAGGGAAGAGCCTGATTTGGGCCCATCTTTCCCCCCAAAGTGCATTTTTTTCCCCAAACTGTGAGCACTGTATACTCACTACTGCCTTAAAGCTAGCAGTCTATTACAACTAGATTAATATTGCTTGAAAAGCATGTTTGGAGTACATATAATTTTGTATGTGAGTGTGTAGCAAAAGTTGAAATACGATATCAAATAATTATGGTCTTTATAATCCAGGAAACTATAGCTATTGTAGAGGACAACGAAGGCAGAAGAGTTATGGTAAAAGCCATGAGGTAAAAGCCATGAAGAGAGTGTGTAGTTTTCAATTTAAAATGTAAGCTTGATTAGGCTTTTTAAAAGTAGGTATTTGTATCAGTAACTGCCATTTCTATCTATTGCCAGAACATTTTAGGATCACAGCAATGAAAAAATCCTGCTGGAATAATGCAACCATCTTGAATGTGTGCTTTAATATTAGCATTAGGAGTTGCAATCACAATGCGGGCTATAGCTAGATATTACATATGTACATGTTAACAAAAAGTGTATTCCTGACCTGTATTGTCCTGACTTTTTTCCTCCCTTCCCCACTTTTTTTTTGGTTTTGTTTTGTGTTTTTTTTGAGTGTAACCATTATGTGTCTTCAATGGTTTATTTATATTCTGTTTTTTTCAGTGGTCCATCTTATGGTAGAAGACTGATAAGCATTTTCATCTCAGAATTTAAACATGCCCTTCATGCTTCTTCCTTTTTGTTTCCTGGAGTTAGATTATAGGCAGCATCAGCTAGGACCGGAATCAGATTACACCAGAACGGTATGCAACTTTGCAGTAGAATAAGTGTTTTACTAATAAAGTTATACTTGAGAAGGGAGATGAGCAAGTCTATCTACTGCAGATGAATGGAGTACAGCTGGTACAAAAGACAGATTATGACATGGATTCAGAATGGCTTTTGGAAAATGAGACATCAGCAGAAGCCAAAACTCAGCCCTCTAGGAATGCAAATTTAATTGTAGCTGGACAACAACTGAGTTGTTGACTAAAACTTTTGAATTAGGTGACATGCAAAACCTTCCAGCCAAAATGAAATATTTTGCAAAACTAGAAGACAAGGAAGATCTTTCCCCGATACTGCCTTCTTTACCATTGTGAGACAATTTACTCTTTAGTTGATTATTTACTTCTGATTCACCAAGTGAAAAGAGGGAGGACTGGCATGTACAGTTCCAGCCTTTCATTTACAATAGATGCAAGAAATAATCAAGATAATTCATGTTCCAGGTAGGAAGCTTTTCTGTAAAGATGAGCCTATGTCAAGGCTCTGTTAGTGCCTCATTCTGTGGGTTGAGCTGTCTGTGGATGAATGGTGCTAACATGGCTTCTCCGCTGGGACACCTCACCAATGGGGCCGTGCTACCACAGCAGCTGTTGGAAACTCACCATCATGGGCTGCGGAAGGAGAAACAACCAGGGCTGGGGACGTGGCCATTGCCTAAGGCCCCAGGAGTGTGCTTCATGTAGCAAAGACATTTGATTTCTAGGGAAAGTTTATCTTGCCTGTGAATCACCCTCTGAGGTCCTCATTCCTTTTCGAGAATACTTACTTACGGTTAGGATGGTCATTCCTTGGTTACAATCATGGTGAACAAAGACAAGCCTCAGCCACGCAGGAACTGGGCAGAGCAGTTTCTCCACGGCAAAGGGAAGGTCCTGCCCCTGAAGCAGTACAGGGCAGATGCAGAGCCGGGGCCCAGAGCAGCAGCTGAGCTTTCTGCTACTGCTACCATCCTGAGGCTGGGAGCTTGGGGGAACACTGCTCCTGGAAAGGGCAGTCTTCACCTCCTCTCCAGCACAGGCAGAGGACATCTAGATATCTCATCATCTTTGGGAATTTTCTGACCTGAGGAACTACCTACTTGGCCTCAGTGCTGAGCCTCTGCTGCCTGGGAGGTTATGAGCTGCCGTAGTCACTGGTGTGTGCTGGAGGAAGAAGGGCCAGAACCGCACAGGATGCCGAGGAGGATCAGGGAAGCACTTGTGGTGCAGCCGAGCAGAAGAGACAAGCCTTTCAGTAAAATCCTGGTTAAAAGGAAACTCTCAAGTTTCCAAGGGAAAATCTGTTTCCTAGAAGTATTCAAATGTGAATCACACAGGTACATCTTCAAATGTATACAATGAAAGCAGCCTTCCAGCCTTGCCCAGTAAATAGCCATTTACTGTAACAAAACACCACCGATAACGGCGAACTAAACGGATTAACTTTAAAAATTATTTCCTGCGGTGCAGAAGCGGGACCCCAGAGAACATCCCGGGTTGGGGGGGAAGGAGGGGGAAGATAGCAGGAGATGAGATACGAGGTTGATTTTCGCAGCACGCCGGAGCAGCAGCCCGGCTGCCTTTGTACGCGGAGCGGTGGGAGGGCCCGGGGGGAGGCTCAGCCCGCTCGCTCCCGCGGCGGCGCACCCCTCTCAGCCCTGCCGTGAGGAGCCGCGACTCCCCTCTCCTGGCAGCGCAGCTCCCGCGCACGGGGAGAAGGCTGCGCATGCGCGGCAGCTCGCCCTGCCCCGCCTCAGGAAGCTTGTCCCGAGCGCGCTCGTTGATCCGCTGGCGGCGCCTCCTTTGTGACAGGCGGGCCGAGCGGGGCCCCGCCCCCCGCGCGGTGTCGAGAGCAGACGGAGAGGAGGCGCCATTTTGCGCTGCTGCGGGAAACGGTTTGGGAGGATCTGGCGGGAGGGAGGTGGCAGCGATACCGATACCGATAATAATAACAGCAACAATAATAGTAGTAGCGCTCGTGGGTACAGTCGCTGCTTGGGACTAGCGTCCCCCTTCGCCCAGCCCCGTGGCCAGGACTCTGCCGACATGAGTGACGTGGAGGAGAACAACTTCGAGGGGAGGGTGAGTGGCCATCCCTCCCCGGGCCGTACTGGGAGGGGGTGACCTGACCCGGGGAGTGGGGGTGGGGGCGCTCTTCTTCCCCCGGCCCGGTAGGGGTGAGGGCAATGCAGCTTGTCTCTAAAATGGCCTCTTCAGGCGCTTGAGTCTTGACTGGGCCGGGGGCGACTCGCGTTCCTCACCTCTCCCTGTTTCTCTCCTTTATTTTTTTTTGTTGTTTTTTGTTTTTTCGCCTCCCCGGCGCTGAGGAACTGGCCCAGCCCGGAGCTGAGCTCCACTGTCTGAACCCTCACGCGCTTCCCTCTCCCATCACGTCTCTGTCCCCATCCCCCTCCGCCGGCGTGCGGGCCCTGAGCGCTGGTGCTGCGGGTTCCCCCCTACAAGAACAGGGCTTAGAGAGCTGCTGTGGCCCGGTGTTTCTCCCCGTTTTGATCTTTATTTTCTTTCTTTACCGTGATTCCGAAGCGGCCTGTTGTCCCAGCCCGCTGTTGTCTGCCGGGTCTAGGCTTGGGGGTCGTTTCCCTGCCCCAACCCCTCTGCCTGCGGGAAGTGCCAGGGTCCCGGTCGCGGCTCGGAGAGCGTGGTGTAGCTGAGGCCTCCGCCCGCGTAAAGAGGAGGGACCGGGTCCTTTTGTGAGAGGTGCGCTGCCTCTCCTGGCTGCTCGCCCGCGAACAGGATCTCCGGGACATGGCTTCTGAAGCTATCGGGGAGGTGTGGCCTTCCTTGTTAAACCGTTGAAATTCATTGATCATGCAGCTGACGACAATTCATTTCTCTCAACAATCTGCTATGGTTTTGTAACCTTGTTAGGCCTGTTTCTTCTCTCTTCCCTCCGATTGCTGCAGTTTTTCTTGCACGTGTATGACTGGTCCCTTCCATTTTCAGTGTTTTTTTCTTACTGATGATCAGGGCAAGCAGGAATTAGAAGCTGCTTGAAAGAGGAATGAAGTGTGTGCTCTTTCCTCACTCTGTCATGATTTACTTCTTTTAATTTTGCAGAGGGTTTTGATTTTTTTGTTCACTCTTTAAGAGCTGATTTAGATGAACACCTGAGCATCCTTTTGGTGACTTTCTCTGGTGAACCAGTGACAGCACCTTTGCACCTACATAGGCTTACTGCATGGGGAAAATGAAGTTTTGGAAGAGCAGTATCATATTCTAATTTATTTGTTTTTTATTGCACGACTATTGTTATGCTTTTGTAGTGTTAATTTTAAAAAAAGAAAAAAAAATCCCTAGTCTGAGAGTGCTGTACCTAGCTGTGTAGTGACTGCTGCTGGTGTCTCAGGTGAGGTAAACAAAATCTGTTCTTTTGTTGATTGCTTGGACAAAGATGGCTATGTAGCTAAGCTCTCTTCATCTGAATAATCTCTGAAAGGAAAACCGACTAAGTCTGAGAAAGCTGTAAACAAGTATGCTTTGTTGTCATTTTTAAAAAATTTTTACTTCAGTCTCTCATTTTACAGTAAGCTCTATTCTTAAATTATTTTCTTGTCTGTATTCCCACTGTGGTTTATTGTTAGGAAATGTTTATGTTAGGTTCATCCGCAGAACCCTTGTGTTAGGTTCCTTGATGGATCTGTCGCAAAGCTGATATAGCTGTGTGGTTTCAGTATTTCTGAACATAGAAGTAAAATAGCGTTTTGAGAGTATGTGAAATCTGAAAAGTCCTACGTAGCAGTTTCTGTGACTATTACTTCTCGGTCTATTTTTTTTTTTTTTGTGGTGCAAAATTTACCTGTTGGAAAGAGCTGCTGACTGTGTTGAGTTTTCATTTAGAAAAGTTCTTTTCTCCCGCTAATACTGGAAGTTCTCAATCAGTCTGGCATGTGGCAGTGTCTTGTCTACTGGTATTTTTTTTATAACTGAACATAGTGGCAGGTACTTGATTAATTTATAGTTTGGTGTTTTTGCTCTGCTAATGAGGAACACTCCTAAGCAGTTATTTTTTTCTTCAGTAACTTTTTTTGTTGTTGGTGCTACTAAAGTACTTGAAATAAATTATATTTCAGGCTGTAACATTTTATATCTCATTTTTGCTGAAAGTGCTAACAGACATAAAATTAAGCATGTGTAACTTTGGGGCTTTAGTCTGCTCTTCCCAGTTAGATAGAACTTCTTGGTTCTTGGTGGTTCAGTTTGCTAGATGCAGACACCTGGAACTGAGATAATAAGGCATAAGTTTTCAATAGGAGAAAGAAGTGCAGAAACTGGATAAAGTTTGTAAGGAACCTGCTTTCCTGTAAATTGCCCCAAATAATAATTCTGAGTACCTTTTCAGTTCTCTCTCTCCTGCCCACCCCCCTTCGCTGTAAATACTAAATGGTGTGATGTGCTTTTAAAAAACTAAATGCCAAAGGAGTAAGGGAGTTCGAGTTTAGTTTAAGTCCTTTTATATTCTGTCTGTGTTGATGCATATTGTCCCAAAAGCACTTCAATGAAAGGTCTTGCAAGTAGTGAAGTCCAATATGAATATGAAGGTGCTTATTGATAAGTATGAAGTTTTTTCTTAGAGAGAGATTAATTAGAAAGTGTTTTCCTGGTTTGCCACTTCCTTTATGAAGAAAAAATTGTTCATATAAAAATAATTATAAATCAGTTAATTTTTTAAAATTTTCCCACAAGTATGATCAGAATTTTGCTTTTTTAAAACAAGCTTAATTTTATCAACATTTAGATACTGCCCATGTATATGCTTTGCCTCTAAATGATGCTATTAATATTATAATGTTAATTATTCTGAACAGGGAATTTAGAGTAATCTTGGAAATAACTTTTGTGTAATTTTATTTCAACTTAAGCAAGTTCTGTATCAACTATGTGGCTGGTTGAAGAGAAGAAATCCCTCCCTCAAGCAAGCATGGTGATTTAAGGGAAAGCAATTGACAGAAGAATTAGAAATATAGTGGGTGTGCTAGAGCTAAGTTTATGGACATTAAGGAAAAAAAAGATCTGAAGTTGTGCTTCTTATCCAGTGACTTGAATTTTGGAAAATTCATAGGATTTTATCACCACTGAATGTTCTTTGCAAGCAGGTTAGACAAATGAGATTATTTTTTTTTCTCTTTTATTGCTGTCAGGTGACAGGCAACTTATTTCCTTCTATATTTGTTCAGTTATTTTTGATAACAGATTATTCATTTGGTGTGCAGTCTGTGATGCAACTTTATTAAAATGTTTCCCAGAGCAGTGAACAAGTTGGGAGTCTGAACAAACCTGTACTTTAGAAGCTCCACTTGAAACTTTGATCAGTTATTTTTTTGAGCTGCTAATAATGTTTGATTTCTGTAATCTTAAAAGTTTAGTAGTTTTCTACCAGTATTAATGTGGTGTTTGTCTAAATAGATAAAACTTTTTATCAGAACAGAGATAAAACTCCATTTTAGAACTCCAGATTGGTTGTCTTCATTCAAATGAGATGCCTCTTCCCACTCTCAGCAGGTCTCCACATATCAGTCTAATAAAGCAGTTGAAGAAATACACAATTTTGTATGTGAGCCATCTTATTGAAGGAAATAGGCATAGTTCATATGTATGCAAACACATTTTGTATTAGTGTAACTGTGAATGTGTCGTTTATTTGCTTCATGGAGCTTTTGAGATAATTTCTTGGCTAAAAAAAGTTAATGGAGGGGGCGGGCCCAGGGAGTGGAATTCTGTTTGGCTATTGTCTTCAACCTCTCTTGCAGTGCCAGTCTGCCACCTCTGTGGAAAGGAAGGCACATTGCTTTCCATACCTTTTGAAATACAGGCTTGATGGTCTGTGTACGCTGGGGAGTTCTGCATTCACTTGGAGAGTGCTGTGATCTCTCTGGTTTCTAATGATCAGTGTTGCAAAGGAGGCTTTTTCTGGAAGTCAATTTTTTCTTTTTTCTTTTTTCTTTTTTCTTTTTTTTTTTTTAATCAAGCTTAACAAATTCTAGGTTGTTCTGGACCATGTCAGCTGGGAAAACCGCTCTTCTTTGAAAAAAAATTCCATTTCCTGTCTTCCATATGTGATATGCCTCCCTGAAGAGGCATATTTTCAAGCCTCTGAGTAGAGGAACGTGTAATTTCATAAAGTTTATTGCTGAAGCTGCTTCTTCCATTTTTTTTTCATTTAATCAAAGCAGTATCATTGAGAAATGCATCAAGTTTGCTACTGTTGGGAAATTTGTAGATACCTGTCAAAACAGTGGTTAAAATGTAATCTTGTCCGTTCTTATAAATGAGATGTTACTAAATTGACGGTTTATCCGATTAATATAGGCTGCTGCTAAATTTACATTTCTTTCTTGACTGCTTATATTTTTCTGTCCCCTTATAAAGTTGGACTTTATTTTTTGAGTTTGGGCAGGAGTTTTTAGCAGGCTTTTTGTAAGTCTGAACTATTGTTTTGCTGGCTTAATTATATTACTAGACTACTTTTCTTCCTGTCCTTCCCACACTCCCATGCTATGTGGGATTGGTATTTCTTCTTAACAAGTTTAGATGAATTTCAACTTAAATTTCTGGGTGATTTAATTATTTTTATTTTTTCTTCTTTCCCATTTAATTTCCCCTGCTGTGCTATAGAAAGCATAATTTAAAGTCATTCCGTTCCTTTTATTTAAGGTCTCACTTTAAATTTTGATGACCTTTCTGTCATACTCTGAAATGGTAAGCTGTGAGATAAGGTATGTCAAAGTTCAGGACAGAAGAGTGGTTTAAAACAAAGAACAATTTTATCTACCCACCAACCATGTTCTTTATCATGCCCTCTCATGACAGATGGAAAATTGAAAGACTGCTTCTTAAAGACTTCTGCAGTTGTACTCTGTGTAGAAGTGTTTGGAATGTTTTAAAAAACACTAATTATATTGGAAAGTAGCATTTCTTTTGAAGGATGTGAGGAAGATAAAGGGTAGATAGATAGAACTTGCACCGATTATATGGTTTAAACAGTTGTACCAGTATGGATGAAATGCACTGACATGACTGACGTCTTGCTCAGTTGGACCATGTAAAATTTTTGATAGTTGTGCAATGACTGAGTTTATGTGGTCATGAGGTAACGGAGATGGGGGGCTTATCCTTTCCATACCACAAAATTTCATGTGTTTTTTTTTCTGGCAAGAGAGAAGGTAGAAAGGATGACAACTACTCCTCAGTGCTCTTTTTTAGTGCTTCTAGTTGTGTATCTTCTTGTCCAGAGAATCAGTAAGTGAAGCTGCAGTCTTTAGATTTTGTGTTCACCTACAATAATTTATTTGGCTCCAAGTTCTGCTTTTTGGTGAATCATTACTCCCATTTCCTGTTATAGAATCATAGAATCATTAAGGTTGGAAAAGACCTCAAGGATCATCAAGTCCAACCGTCAACCCAACACCACCTAACTCACTAAACCATGTCCCTAAGCACCACATCGACACATTTCTTGAACACCTCCAGGGATGGTGACTCCACCACCTCCCTGGGTAGCCTGTTCCAATGCCTGGTCACTCTTTCAGTGAAGAAATTTTTCCTAATATCCAGCCTAAGCCTCCCCTGGTGCAACTTGAGGCCGTTTCCTCTTGTCCTATCACTTGTTACTTTAGAGACGAGGCCAGCACCCACCTCACTGCACCCTCCTTTTAGGTAGTTGTAGAGAGTGATGAGGTCTCCTCTCAGCCTCTTCTCTAAACTAAACAACCCCAGCTCCCTCAGCTGCTCCTCATAAGACCTGTGCTCCAGACCCTTCACCAGCTTCATTGCCCTTCTCTGGACCTGCTCCAGCCCCTCAATGCCCTTCTTGTGGTGAGGGGCCCAAAAATGAACACAGGATTCAAGGTGCGGTCTTACCAGTGCTGAGTACAGGGGCACAGTCACTTCCCTAGTCCTGCTGACCACGCTATTTCTGATACAGGCCAGGATGCCTTTGGCCTTCTTGGCCACCTGGGCACGCTGCTGGCTCATGTTGAGCCGGCTGTCGACCAGCACCCCCAGGTCCCTCTCTGCTGGGCAGCTTTCCAGCCACTCATCCCCAAGCCTGTAGCGTTGCAGGGGGTTGTTGTGACAAAAGTGCAGGACCCGGCACTTGGCTTTATTGAACTTCATACAGTTGGCCTCAGCCCATCGGTCCAGCCTGTCCAGATCCCTCTGCAAAGCCTCCCTACCCTCAAGGAGGTCAACACACCCGCTCAGTTTGGTGTCATCAGCAAACTTACTGAGGGAGCACTCAATCCCCTCATCCAGGTCATCAATAAAGATGTTAAACAGGACAGGCCCCAAAAAAAACCCACAACTTTTTTTCCATGAGCCTCTGCAGCAGCTCCATCTGGTTCTGACACAGCTCAGAGAGCTCCCACTGCTGGCTCCTCAGTATGCACATCAGGTCATCCTGGAACTCCGGTGTCACCTGGTTGTTAGATGATCTTGGCGACTGGTTCACATCCCCGTCATCTTTCTTGCCTTTCCACTTGAGCTTTGGGGAAGCCCGAGGGGATGCCTTGGCTTTCCAATCCTTCACAGGAAGCCTCTGCGTCAATGCTTTGGCACCAAATCCACCTGATGTAGAAGCCAAGCTTGCAACTTCATCGTCATGGTCGCTTTGTTCTGTGCTAGCATCCTGGCTGTCGTGCTGCAGCAGGTGGTAGCTGTGTTGATGGTAAGAAAAGCTCTTGTGCTTTTCTTCAACCTCATCCCTTGGGCTGTCTGCCATGCTGTTCCTAGTTTCTCTGGTTATGTCAGGAGCCGCTGGCCACGACTGACTCACAACACTGTCAGCACATGTACTTGAGGAAGGTTACACATCCTATTCTGAGGAAGCATGCTGTTATGATTGATATTTATTGATTTGTTGATTGATTTATTTATTTTAGGTGGGGTTTTTGGTGTAGTTTTTTTGTTTGGAGGGGGGGATTGTGTTTTTTTGCCATGTTACTGACAAATGTAGCATTTGCTTTGAAAGGGAAGTCTGATCTGGAGAATACTAGGAAGTTAGCTGACTCTGTCTTCCTGCAGGCTGTGTGACAGCAGATCTAGATAGTTTGACATGGTTACAGTGAGTATCTGCCTGTAAGTTCATAAGGGTGAAAGTAGTGAATGGACAGTTGCATAATAATGCAGAAGGCATTTGAACACTTGTTTTCTAAGACAGTTGTGGGATGTGAAACTGAGTTTAAGAAATGCAGTCTTATCTGTGGCCCTTAAATGACTGAGGATCTTTAGAACAGAAAGATAAGAAAATGTTGAGGATCCAGAGAGAAATTTTATTTTTCTCTCTTAAGCAGTGGTTATCTGGGATAACAGTGGAGCCAAGATCAGAATGTCTAGATGGATTCAAGACTAGTATAGAATTGAGATATTTTAATGCTTTGGATAATAGAGGTGTCTGTTTGCTCTTGTTAAAGATTACATACTAAGAAAGACTGTTAACTTTAATTTTCTTGTTCATGTTGCGGAATAGATATAAACTGTTGATGCAGAACAATTGCATCTGTCTGTGATATAGACTAAGATATAGCTTGTTAATTATTTCCTTGTAGTAGGAGGTAGAGGAGGAAAATTATTCTAAATCTCCCTTTGACTCAGTGTTCTGAATCTCTTAATACCTGCCAGTAATCTTGCCAATATAAATCTTATTAGGTACTTTTTCGATGTCATCCATAAATCCTGATACTCCTGCAGATTATTGTGATTCCCTTAGTCTCCTTTTGAAGCACTGTAGGAGATATAACTAGGTGATCTATGTTGAATCAGAAGATGAGATACCAATGACAGACACAGTATGCAACTGCTAACAGGTAATCTCTCTTTAGCTGCAGTTTATATCTATAGTTACTTTGAGGGAGTTGGAAATGTGTAAGAACTTTCGCTGTCACCTCTGTCACTCCAGTTTTCAAGTTGTATGTTTGTGAGTGCAGCCCCAAAAGGGCTTAAACAAGTAGTTCCAAAGGGACTTGACCTAAGTGAAATGATGTGACATTTGCTCTTGACAACTTAGTACAGGTTCATTGTCATAACTGACACTATTGGAAACTCTGTGAGTGGTGTCATAATATGCTTCAGTTGAATGGGTAAGGACACTAAGCTAACTTTACATTGCATGGCAGTGATTCAGTCCTCGGTATTTTTGGCACCTCCCAACGCTTTTACATTGTGCTGTATCTGTTTTTTGCTTTTATGTTTTTTTCAAGTTTCCAAAATTCTTATTGTTCAAGAATTGATTTTTCAAATGCAAAAAGTATGGACAACATAGTATCTTTATGAAGGAGTGACTGAGGAGGGTAAATTCCTTGTCTTTTGATTGAAGGATGTTTTCTAAATATGAATGATGTCACATTAAATGTTTTTCTGTATTGCTGATCACTTTTACTAAGGAGGAAAGTGGAAATAATTCCCTGAGAAGTTGGTAATTGTTGCAGGGGATGAAGTGTAGAGGGAAGAATTAAGGAGGCTCTCAAACAATGAAGAGTACAAACATAGAGGCGAGGTAATTTAAAAGGACATCAGTGGTTCTAAAAGGAAATGTATTTTTTATAGTGACCGGTGGATTTCAAATGTAAAAATAAAAACACCAAATAAATTTTGGTAATATTTCGAGGCACATACATGCTTTATTTCAGCGAAAATCATGTAGCTAGATCAGCAGAAAGCTAGCTTAATAAGGGTAACCTGTAATGCAGACCTGATTATATGATCCATGTGTCACAGCCAAGCTTTGAATTTGGCCTTTGTTGATAATTTTAACAGGCAGGTCATCCCAGTAGGTGACGCTCTCTATGTGTCCCTTGTCCTTTTTATTGAGGTAATGGGGAAAGGTAGCCTAGCTGTAATGCTTATTAATAAGGGCATCTCTCAGGTTCCATTTCCAGGGGATTTATTGTCTTGAAATGGACACTGTCCTTTGAAAAGAACTTCAACCTGAAGTACTGAAGAATTTAACTGCAAAAGAAAATGCAAATCTGGACATAGGTAGAGTAAGAAATCTATTGAAAAAAACATTGTGAAGACAGGCGGGAGGAGAAATGATGCAAATAAAATGTGAAACTTACGGGAAGGGAACTTGCTATGTGTTTTTTCATTAAGAATTTTGTATATTTTTGTCAAGTTACAGATGCATATAGCATACTGTGCTGTAGGATTTTTTTTATAACTGATCTCCCTAGAAATGCTATAGACTATAAAAAGTGAGGAAATCCTAAGCTACTCTTTGTTTGCTTATTTTCCTAGTTTTTCTCTTGTGTGCATTATAATGGAAAAAACCCCCCTCCTGTCATTTATTGTATTGCTTTGAACTGTACTATTATACATCTTGTTTTATATGGATTAAGTTGTATGCAAGGAAAACAGGATAACAATGAGGAAGAAAAAGTAGGAAGAAAAATAATTTGTCTTGCATATATCTATGTATATGTATTATGTGAGTAAGTATGTGCATAGATAGATTTTGACTGGAAATCTTAGGACTCTGTTGAACTGAGAGTGTCTTAGTAATGTGTAGGAGTAGAATTTGAGATATTTGATACTGAGAAGTGCCTAGTTATTATTTTAGGGGGAAAATCAGTTATTTATATCAATACTTTAATATATTTGTGCTAGTGTTTAGTGTATCTATGTATCTTGCAGAAAAGTCTGAAAGGGGAGGAGGGTAGCTTTGAAAATACAGTAAAACACTGAGAACTCAGTAAGTTTATTGTCAGACCATAGACACTTACACAGTTTTAAAGATTTTTTTTTTTTTTAAGTTGTTTTATAAAATAGTTTCTTGCACTTTACCTGCTGGCTTTTAAATTTGGTAGATAACATCTGAACTCCAGCAGAGTTTTATAATCCCCACGTGCTTAAATATACTAAATGTTCTTTTTCCATTAAGGTTAATGTTCGTGAAGAAATTGAAGAGTTTTTTCCAAGAATGTGGAAGATAAATCAAGATAAAAGAAGGCTAATGAAAAGTATTAAAGATCAGAAAATTAAAATTGAATGGGGGAAAAAATTGAACAGAAGATTGGTCAGATAGAAGCACTTGAATGTTTTTTTGAGGCTATAATGAATTGTTTGAATTGGGGAAGAATACACGAAGTATGAAAAATGAAAAACTCAATGAAGAATGAAGAAAAGTAGAAAGCAAGAGTGAAGTAGAATTAAAAGAATCTGGAAGAATGAATGGGTCCTAGGTTAAGTAAATGTATGGTTTATGTTCCAGTGTCTGTATGATCAAGTTGTAGATGAATTTGCATGATTACTAGTTAATAGAGAATTGGTGATCTGGTTCAAGCAGGGACCTATTTGAGGAAAGCATACAATATTAACAGTGGGTTAGCAAAATGAAATTTGTTTTGGAGGGTATTGCCTAACCATTTGTTTTTCAGGAGCAATCAATATAGTAGAATTACTGTACTTTAAATGTTAGGAGTTAGGCATTTATACAGCCAATACCATTTTTAATACTGTCTTTTTTGTTAGGAGTCTCGCTCCCAGTCAAAATCTCCAGCTGGGAGTCCTGCTCGTGTAAAATCGGAGAGCAGGTCAGGATCTCGCAGTCCATCGAGGGCTTCCAAACATTCTGAATCGCACTCTAGGTCAAGATCAAAGTCAAGGTATGTCCAGGAAGTTATTCATTATAATGCAGTGTTACTGCTTATGCCTATTCCTTCAGTACATTGAGATTTAATTTCTCCTTGTTACAAAAATTATAAACCTTCTGGGGTGTCTTAACAGGACTGTTAATTTGCATGTTAGTGGTTATATAGGTGGACAAAGTTGGGGAAAGATTCCATGAGTAACAAAGCACAGGTATAAAAGCAATATAAATAGAAGAAGTAATCTAGAAATCACAACTAAAGTTTGTAGGTTTATATCTTCCAGAAGAGGGAAGAGGGATTGCATTACAATTCAGAAGGGTTTATGTCTCAATTCTGTAAAAGCTCATGTTTCCTTCCCCCAAAATCTTTTTTTTTTTGGTGGGGGAACTCTGTGTGAACCCCTCCTTTAAGAAAGAAAGTCAAGTGAGAACTGCAGCAAAGTTAGTCTGGGTTAGATGAAAGGAGTAAGCTCTGTAACAGTTGAAAATTTTGGAAGATGCTACATGGGGAGGATTTGAAAACAAAATTGAGGCTTTAAAACAAAATACAAAAGCTACAGCTTAAATTAGACATGGATAACTTATTTATTTGTGGGAGCTTAGGATTTAAGTTCACTTTTTGATGTTGCACATGTCCATCTCTGCCCTTTCCTACCCCAAGTGTGTGTGTGCAGAGGCAAAGGTTTATGGCTCTTGATTTTGAGAGAGCATGCTCAGAGTAGAGGAATGTCTGTGTGTTTTTTCTCTAAAGATGTCATAAATATTACCTGGCTTGTATTACCTATCTTCTCTCTTCCCTTGTACCATCATACTGGTGAAAATGAGGAGAGTTACTGAATCCCTCTGTCATCAATAGAGAAACCAGAAAACAACATTTGCAGCTCTGGAGGGGGAAGAGAAATTGCATAGTATTATGTTGTTCCCCCTGCTCAGTTCTTGGGAGAGATCAGTAATCCATCCAACCCTATTTATATACTTTACACTAGGGCAGCTGAAAAAGAGTTATTGTGCTCTGAATTCCCAAAGTTCAGCCTAATGTTATAGCTTATCTTCTTGCAGTGTTTAGCCAGATAACTAACTACCTTTTAGGATATAATGCCCATATGAAATAATGCAACTTTGATGAAATGATGCCTATTTAAAACTGAGTTTGTCGTTGGCTAGATGTCTGTGGAGACATGCTCGAGGAGTTAAGCGGGGTGGGGTTTTTTTGGTCTGGAATAGTTTTCAAGCCTAGGTGAATTTCCTTTGTAGATATTGCAGCACTGTAGTGCTACTAGATCTTTCAACTTTTCAGGCACAATATAAGTTTAAACTTTGAACTTCCCAAAAACTGTAATGAATATAATCCTCATAGTATGCCAGAAGCACTCTCACAAAGTTAAAAATCATGCTACCAGGGAGGTTATTTGAGATCTGTGCAATCTTTGTATGTGCAAAGTAGCAGACACAAAGGTTTTTCTCTAGGAAATGTAAGGCTTACAATTCAATGTATTATGTGCACATGGCCTAACTAAAAGCTTTCTTTTTGTTGAAGATCCAGATCGAGAAGACATTCGCACAGACGTTACACTCGTTCCAGATCCCATTCCCATTCTCATTCCCATAGGAGACGTTCTCGAAGCAGATCGTACACACCAGAATACCGTCGTCGAAGGAGCCGTAGTCATTCTCCAATGTCCAACAGGAGAAGGCACACTGGCAGCAGAGTATGTCATGTTCATCAAGGCTGAGTATCAATGAAGCAATTGCTGCTTACATCAGTGTAGTCCAGGTTACCTCCAGACCTACTGTCTTGTCACTGGAGGTTATGGGAATTGCCGGGGGAGTGCAGCAATCTCTGCCCAGTACAGCTGGGCACTTATTTCTTGGGCCTGCACCTGGCAGGTCAGTTGTAGAAATTTGTTGAAAACTGTACCATTGCAAGTCAGTGTGTGCAGATAGGGTGGCATCTGCTTCCCCGTGTTCTAGAAGTTGAACCCTTTCTGGTTTTGTTACAGTTCCAAGTACATGTACCCTTCACAAAAATAAGTCCTTTTCCGTACGTGCTTGCAACCTGACATTATTGGTAAGATTGATTAGAAGAGCCAAAGAATGAAATTCTCAAATGTTTTATTAGCTTATAACATAAAGCATATTATGTTGAAGGCTGCTTGTGATTTTATAGTTCTGAGTAATTAATTTGGTTTAACTTCAATAAATAAACCCGTGTGTTATTAGCTAATGTGTAAATCTTAATAGACTAGAAAAATTCACAGTTATTAAAAGGATTGTCAAGTCTCTTAAAATGTATACCAACCAAGATCTAAGATTCTAATCTTACGTTATTCTGAGATATTTCTCCTAATGGCCTTCCTTATAATCCATTTCAGTGCCTTAGCTTCTGGTTCCACATAATTTCAGACTGATCTGAATGAGTGCTGTTACACACAGGTCAGCCTCTTCCTTGGTGAAGGCCATTGTAGTTTTCTGATCCTTTTATTAGTCTTAATCTGGTTTGGGTTCTCTTAAGTTGTTACTAATCCTGTCAAAAAAAGAGTATAGTTTTTTTTGCAGGCTTACCTTGGTGAAGCAGCTCACCAGGACCAGATAATACCAATGTGAGGGAAAAGACAAGAGTGTGTGGAAAAGGGCAAGACTACAGCAGTGCTGACGTACAGGGGCTTAAACTGTTGTGAAGCAGCATTCATGGTTATGCTTTTTGAGGATTGTTGCCACTGTGTTGTAATCGTGATGTAGTAAATATTAATCTAATGTCTTGAAAAATTGTCAGGAATAACTGAACTTCAAAAGGGTTCGCAGATTTTTCTGGTGAAAGGTGAATGAATTCACTTTACTAATTTAGGAAATATTAGAGTATTTTTCTCTGTGAAGGATTCTTTTTGCCTTGGAGATGACTCTCTGAAATATTAAATTTATTTTCAGACAGAATTTCACATTAATTCTAAGGAGTAGTTCTAGTAGTGTCAAAACTAAAATCAGACTCGAATCCCCTAGCAAGGTCCTAAAGACATGAGGAAAATTGGTGGCAATATTGCCACTTCTGATCTTGTGGAGACACGTTGCATACTATGTTAATGGGAGGCAGCACAAAAACCTAATACAAAAGCTCTCTTTTGGTCCTCCACAGTCAGTTTAGTCCTTGCAGTAGTGATGTAACTGTCACTTGTCGCTTAGGGTGCACTGACTGATTCTAGGTACTTCTCTTGCCTCAGAAAAGGTGATAGGATTTAAGTGTAAAAGGGATGTAAAAAAAGGACAACACTGATATGTACTCTGTGGGGGGACTTGTCCAAACAATTATTTAAAAGACACAAATATTTCATTAGACTCACAAGAGTTTCAGTAATAAAAGTATAGCCGTTAATGCCACTGAATTATCAGATAGCATGAAATATGGAGTAAAAAAGAAACATGAATCTGTATAACTAAAACTTTCAAATGTCAAACTGCCAATTTTTGTTGAGCTTTTCAACTATAATAAGGACTTGTAGAAGATTCATGTCTTAAAACAAGCGTTTGAACTTTGACAAATGGAAAGAAAGAAACTTCAAAAACATGAGTAGTTTGGGCATTTTATTTTCACAATGGGTTTCTGAAGAAAAACTCTGAAAAAGAACGTGACAGAAGATCTAAATCAGGCTGAAAGGCAAGCTCTGAGACATAAATTACTGTGCATCAGTGGTTTTGAAAATCAAACTGAAATACAAATTTTGCCTGTGTCAATTTCAAGTTATTGTTTTAGCAGAAACAGTAAATCCCATGCCTGTTGCTAACATTTTGAGTTGCTAGATCTGGTATAACATGTGCCAGAAGCTTAACTGAAAAAGATAATTTTGATCAAAATAATTCTTCCAGTGGAATTGGCATTGGATGAACTCTCTGGCATGTAGAGAAACTTTGAACCTAATAGAGAAATTGTGCCTTGAGCAATTTCATATTTGACTCCCTTTAGTTGAAGTGAAATGTATTAAATAGATCTGTATCCCACATCATGTTAAAGAAGCAAGAGTCTTGCTCTGGCAAAGCATGCATGCTTTTGGGTTACAGTTTCACAGAACTGGCCTTCAGCACTTGTTACTGTCTAGATGGAAGAAGTTGGTGGTTTTCATCCAGTTTACAAGCAAACAGAGGTAAACTTTCAAATGTAAATATTGACTTTCAGTATAGCTGTATGGGAAATGTTGATGCACGGGGAAGTTTTGGTAGAAGCTAAGTTATAGTTCATCTGCCCGTGCTTAGGGGCTCATGTGTATTTAGTGTATGCAACTGGAGGCAGCATGAACTCTTTAGTACCAGTGGTGATTCAAGTGTGGATTACTAATAAAATAGGTTCCTGTTATTCTATAGCTTTTTATCATCAGTTTTTCACCAACATGAGAAGTTCGTCTTGTCTTTTTCCTAAAATAAAAATAATGAATGTAGTTGCCTTTTGAAAATATCTTACAGTTGAAATGATAATTGTTGAAGTGTTAAGCTTTGTAATAAGCTATGTTTAGTTTTCTTCAGAATAAAAGTTTTTAATAATTGAGAAATTTTGATACGAGCATGTATTACTTGTTTTTTATAAACTTAATTGGAGTTGAACATTTGTCTTACCAGGCTAATCCAGATCCTAATACATGTCTTGGAGTGTTTGGTCTCAGTTTGTATACTACTGAGAGAGATTTGCGTGAAGTCTTTTCCCGTTACGGACCTTTGACTGGTGTTAATGTGGTTTATGATCAACGGACTGGACGATCAAGAGGATTTGCTTTCGTTTATTTTGAGAGAATTGATGATTCTAAAGAGGTAGGTGCCTACTTTACTGCTTTTAACAGATGTGCTCTTTGTGCGTTGTTTTCACAAATATCTGTTAAAAAAACCAAACGAACAAACCAAAAAGTTAAAGTATTTTTTTCAGACAACATGGCGCTTTTAAACAGAGGAAGCATATTCGTTCAATGTTCAGATGCTTGGGTGAATTTTGAGCATGAGCTATCTTTATTGAATCACTAATCAGCATTGTTCTTTGATTTTTAATCTAGTACTTCAAAATAAAAGTAAGTCTTTAGAACAGACATAGAAACCTCCTAGTATTTGAAATATTTTGAAAGGTAGCTTTTCAAGGTAGTTTTCTGCATCTATCAAAATTATGAAGATTTTATTTAGTTTCCATTTTCTTCTCCAAAAGGATGTCGTCGTGCGTTTGAAAAATAGTAGGGTTTGTCTTGGTTTGTGCCTTGGTCAGTGACTTTGCTAGCTACATGGATGGCTATTTATAGCTGGACTGAGTTGTTAATATAATTGATCTGTAAGGAAAGATCAGAATATGAACAGCAGCCTATATTATGCTTCACCACAGTAAGCAGTACTTTTTTTAACTGTGTGAGGTACTGCAAGCTTAATGACATTTACTGCAATTTGTAGATTTAATTGCTATTAAAAGCAAAGACACTTTTTTTTCTTTAAGCCTTCACTGTGGGATTATCTCTTTTGGGCAAACTGAGTCGCAGACTTCAAGCATCTTGTTTATGGATTAATAGTCTTGGGCACATGTTTCAGATTTGCTGTTTGATTATGTTTACCTTTGATAAATGTATTCATAATGCTTGGGTATGACTCTTCCCACTTAGCATTGAAGGGAGGGTGACAGCTATCAACCCTGCTGTCAGCAGCTGAAAAATGAAAACTGGTGCTAGTTGATGATATTTTAATAGAAAAAAAAAAAATTGTGGATGACTTGTTTGAACCAGACTCACTTCTGATCTTTGACTGGTTTTGTGGTATGATCCAACAGAGAATCAGTTTACAGGAAGAGTAGGGTTTGTAGATGTGTATGTATGTAGTTGCAGGTTATAGGGGTAAGTAAGTAAAAGGACACAAAACTTCCTTTAGTGTCCCTTCTGTGTTTTCTCACTATCCCTAGGACAGGTTGAGAGAGGAGTTAGTGGGGTGGATATCTGTATATCCATCTTTAGTGGCTTACTCTCTTCTAATTTATAGCCTTATATTTTTTTGCACTCTTGAATTTGGTGGGATTTTGAAAATATGACTGTTTTGTAGAATATTTAATGTCTAAAATACTTGCACGGTATTTCTTCTCACATTCGTGTGCCACTCTTGTCTATTTTACAACTTCATATGCCTTTAGAAGTAGTGTTTTTTCCTAGTTGCCATGGGCAATAGTCATGCATGACACCATGCATTTCTTAAAATGTTCTGTGTAAATAGCATGAAGTAATTTGTTTAGTATAAAGCTGGTTTTGGCAGATACTACCAAACTGGAAGGCAAAGAAAACAAAAAGGGATATTACTTGCAGTCAGAAATATAGGAATAAAGGTGAGCACCTTTAAGCAGGAACTGGAATAATTGGGAATGTAATTAAACCCCTTTTTTTTTCTTTTTTTTCTTTTTTCTGTCTCCAGTGGTCTGGTACACAAAGAACAGGAAACAACGCACAATCTCTCAACACTTCTAATTTACATAACTTAAATTCTTTGGCAAAGAGGACAGGAGAAAAACTTATTTGACTTATTTCATGGGCCCTGAGGGTGGATTTGAAGATGGCAATAAGTGGCAGCTAGTGTAGAAAAAGGGGATATAGCTGTAGGCATGAAACTCTGTGATAGGCCCTGTAGGAGAACGCTGAAGGACATGAAGTAATTATCTGTGTGGAAGATAGATCAAATCTGAAAAGTTGAGTATGCATAAAAGCAATGACGCTTGAATTGCTTTTGTTCTGAGTAAATAGCTTTCCTCTTAAAAACAAAATCAAACAAAAGCAAATAAAAAACCCCCAACACCTTGAACATCCAAATAAAGAGAATATAAAACTTTAGATGAGATGTTGAACTAAATTCCAGCCTTCTTAACAGAGTCATAGATGGACTAAATATGTAGAACTCTACAGAAAAATGAGGATTTCCCATCATCTTCACTGTTATCCTTCCCAGAGAGGTGACACAGGGAAGCCTCTTGGCTGAGATGCTCTCAAACGCTTGTTACTGTTAAAATTTGATACCAAATGAGTTGTGAGTAGTTATGGTTAAACTTCCATGATTTGGTTTAAGATAGGTCAATATCAGTATTGTGTGGATTCTATTGCATCTGAAATCCCTCAGGATCTTTGTCATCACTGGTTACCACTCTTACAAACTGATCAGTTATTGAGCTAGTTGAAGTGCTGCTATGTGGCAAGATTCTGAAACCAAACAATGCAGTGTTTCTAGTTTCATATGGTGATAAAGACATTTTGAATTGTCAGCTAGCTCAATGTTGTAGAAATCCATAGGCAATGTAAGATTGCAAAGTATCACCTTTAAGAAATGCTGTGTCCTAAAAATATCAAAGGGGCAGAGGTAAAGTTTGTTTTCACTTAAGCTGTTTTAGACTTTCAGAACTTCAGATTGTATAACAACACTGCAGCCTTGTCGTTAGCTGTTTCTGATCATCTTGATTATAAAGAAGAGCAGAGATTTGGGTTTTGATAGCTACTAGGTAGAGCAGCTGTCAGAGCATCACAGTAGCTTCAGTCATTCCACCTTAACAGTGCTGGGAAAGAAATGTTGGATGTGCATGTATCCATTCTAAAGGAGATTTCTTGGGGAATCTCTTCTACTCTGTTTGAAACTGTGAGATTGAGATGAAGTTTTATGGTCTGACAGAAGGTTCCTTTTCCATGCATCTTTTCCTGCAATGGTCTAGTGTTTGTAAGATAGCACTTGACTAGGTTGTTACGTTCTGACCCATGTTGAAGATGCTCGTGGACATTGTCTTTAGTTCAGAACATGATAGCAGACAATAAATGTTGAGAATTTATGGTTGTTTGTCCAGAAAACCTGACATTTTGCTGTGCTAATGTTCTTTTTGGTATGCTTGTTCAAAGCCTATTTGAAGAGCTTATGTTATTATCTACCTTTTTCTAGAAGAAAGTGTTCTCTCATATGGGTGTAGTGGTTTTCGTTTTTTGTGAAGTTGTGTTGGTTTTCTTTAAAAAAAAAATTCCAAGTTTTGCTTTTTTGCCTTGTGTGTTGCAGTGTCTTGTCTTACGTTGGCCGCCCTTCTGGTAAGTCTTCAGAACCACATGTGCAACATTAGGCAAAGGGTGAGATCTGTAAACATCTGTTCAAGACTTCTTTCTCAAGATTGGCATTCTTTCTATGGTTCTCAGTATTGGCAACACTGCCACTGAGCCAGTGTTGTAATATTGCAGTTTTGCAATATTTTTGCTAAATTATACAGGATATTCACCTGCCCATCATATTAGCATTTTCTTCCTGTGTTTAGAGGAACACAAACTTTTATGTACTAGGATGAGGAGAAGAACAAAGTTGAGGGTGGATTTGATTATCTCAAGGTTAACAGTAAATTGAGAATATTATAATTTTATAAATGTGAGGGTTATTATATTCACTGTAGGAGAAGATCAGATTTGAGACCATCTAAAGTATCTGAATATGCACAAGTCTATGGGACCTGATGAGATGCATCCATGGGTCCTGAGGGAAGTGGTGGATGAAGTTGCTGAGCCACTCTCCATCATATTTGAGAAGTTGTGGCAGTCTGAAGTTCGTACTGACTGGAAAAGGGGAAACCAAAGGAAATAAGGAAGACCTGGTAGCTACAGGCCAGTCAGTCTCACCTCTGTGCCCAGCAAGATCATGGAGCAGATCCTCCTGGAAACTATGCTAAGGCACATGGAAATGAAGGAGGTGATTTGTGACAGCCAGCATGGCTTCACCAAGGGCAGATTGTGCCAGACAAAGTTGGTGGCCTTCTATGACAGTGCCACAGAGCTGATGGATAAGGGAAGGGCAACTGACATCATGTACCTGGACTTGTGGAAAGCATTTGACACAGTCCCACATGACATCCTTGTCTCTATGTTGGAGGGACATGGATTAGACGAAAGGACCACTCAGTGGATAAGGAATTGGCTAGATGGCTTCACTCAGAGTTGTGATCAATGGCTCAATGTCCAAGTGGAGACTGGTGACAAGTGGTGTTCCACAGGGGTCAGTATTGGGACCAGTGTTGTTTAACATCTTTGTTGGAGACATGGACAGTGGGATGGAGTGCACCCTCAGCAAGTTTGCTGACGACACCAAGCTGTGTGGTGTGGACACGCTGGAGGGAAGGGATGCCATCCAGCGGTACCTGGACAGGCTTGAGAGGTGGGCCAATGCAAACCTCATTCACCAAGGCCAAGTGCAGGGTCCTGAACGTGGGTCAGGGCAATCCCAAGCACAAATACAGGTTGGAAGGAGAATGGCTTGAGAGCAACCCTGAGGATAAGGACTTGGGGGTGTTGGTTGATAAGAAGCTCAACATGACCCAGCAATGTGCACTTGCAGCCCAGAAAGCCAACTGTGTCCTGGGCTGCATCAAAAGAAGCATGGCCAGCAGGTTGAAGGTGATTTTCCCCCTCTTACTCAACTCTTACGAGATGCCAACTGGAGTACTGCATATCCAGCTCTGGAGTCCTCAGTGCAGGAAGGACATGGACCTGTTGGAGCGAGTCCAGAGGAGGGCCATGAAGATGGTCAGAGGGCTGGAGCACCTCCCATATGAGGACAGGCTGAAAGTGTTGGGGATGTTTAGCCTGGAGAAGAGAAGGCTCCAAGGAGACCTTATAGCAGCCTCCCAGTACCTGAAGGGGGTGGGCCTACAGGAGAGATGGGGAAGCACTCTTTATCAGGGAGTGTAGTGATAGGACAAGGGGTAATGTTTCTAAGCTGAAATAAAATAGGTTTAGATTTGATTTTAGGAAGATACTTTACTGTGAGGGTGGTGAGGCACTGGAACAGGTTGCCCAGAGAAGCTGTGGATGCCCCATCCCTGGAGGTGTTCAAGGCCAGGCTGGATGAGGCTTTGAGCAACCTGGTCTAGTGGGAGGTGTTCCTGCCCATGGCAGGGGGCTTGGAATTCGATGATCTTTAAGGTCCCTTCCAACCCAAACCATTCTGTGATTCTATGAGTAACAAGTGCTGGCTGTTCTAGGGAGATGGTTCTTGCTACAGTTACCAAGGATTTCATACGCCACTATCCAGCTTTTCAGTAGTAACTCAGAATATGAAGTACAAGTTGTTGTTTAAACTGAGGCTACTGTGAATGTACTGTGTTTCTGTACCAAGATCTGAAAAGCATTAGCTACAGCAGCTGTTGGCAATATGGAATTTTCTGTTTTCTAATGCTAGTTATACTTTTTATAGTTTTGACTATATTTTATAACTGTTTTCTGAAGTAATCAAGACATTCATTAGCAATCAAGACAAACTTTATACAGACAAACTGAACTACTAACATAATTCACTTGCCAAAGACTGGAATAATAACAGGGTTTTTCACTTTAATTTGCAAAGCATTTATTCTGTGGTGCAAGCAGACCAGTTTAGAAGCATAATTATTAACCAAAACTCCTCCCATAGCTTGTTGAAGAAATGCTTTTAAGTAATGTTTGTGGTATCAGAAGGGACCCTTGATATACTAAAAAAGAATGCAAGAAGGTCTCAGATGTTTGGAATTACAAGTTACAGATTTCTGGAGATTCCTAAATGCCATGAAATTGCTAATACTTGCAGAAGCATACCCAGTTACTCATTATGGTTCTCTAAAATCCTGGATTTCTTGACTCTGAAACTCTTTAAAGTATGCTTTGAAGAGAACACTTTTAATTAATGGATGTTTAAGCTCAGAAATTTATATATTAAAAAACCTCAAACTTAGAGAATATAAATTAACTTTTGTTCAAAGCTGAAATGGACACTTGAATTCAACTTGTCAGACTGCAGTAAGTGTAGAAAGCTGGGTTTTGTAATTTCTTTTTTCATCCCATCAGATTATTCTTTTTTTCCAGAATGTCCTTTTAACTGTCTTTGTTAAATCCAGACCTGAACTAGTGATATGATATCAGTGTAATGGCCGGGGGAAAAGCTGATATATTATGTCTCTTCATCCTGTGCTGTACCTGTGATACAACGATGATGATGTTTTTATTGGTGGCATTAAGTACAACATGGGAAAGACTTCAGGTAAAAAACAAACAAGACGCCAAAAAAATCCCACAGCAAACAAAAAACCAGTATCTTACAAGGGTATTTTTAAATCATGAAAATACAGTTTCAAATGAGTCCCAACATAAATTGCTCATGTTTGACTGTTCAGGTGTATTCAGTCTTTCCTTTGCTAACTTCATAGTGATGTCTCATTACTGAAGCAATTCAAAGCAGTTAGATGCAGTTGAAATGAAGGCTTGAGGATCTTTTGTACAGTACAAATGGTATCTTGAACTTCCTAGTAGAAGCCTGAAGTGACTGACACCAGCTCTGCCAAGTCAAGTTCTCTCCCTCCATTCTCTCCCTTTCCTCCCTATCCCTATGCTCTTCCCCCAGTGACCACAGTGGAGGTTGCAGAAATTTCCTACATTGTTCCCTTGTCACCTGTGTAAGTTTGTGCACATAATTAAAAGTTCAGTGTTTCCAAACTTGTTTTACTCTATCTAAATGCTAAAAACACAGTATGTAGAAAACACCACATACTGTAATAAATATCAGATGAAATTGAAATCTGCTAAATTTAATGTTTTCTTTGTAACCATTTTCAGCCACTGGAGGCTGTGGTCCTGTAGGTTGAGAACTGGTCATTTTGTCAAACCTAACACCTTACAGATAATAGTTGGAAGGAGTTTTGTTATTTTGAATAGACTACTGTAGGTTTAGAACTCTAATTTAAGATTGAATTATTACCTGTGCCATTCCCAATCCTTATTCTCTGTTTTCTGACTGCAAACGTATAGATTTGTATTCTGGCCTACAGCAACAGTTTTTCACTAGAATTTGCAACCAAAACTAATAGTGCGTGTTTATAGGAATCTTGCTTGCTTGCTTGCTTACTGACATCTTCTAAAAGCCATGCAAGTCTTTTGACAACATTAAGATATTTGGAAGAAAATCCAGGTTGAAATAAAAATGGACTGTTGACAGTTAGAGGCTCCTAAGCAAGTATTGTGTCTTAAACCCCAATGCAATTTGATTTTTGTCTTCAAAACGTTTCATTTGATGGTCTGGAAAACACACTTCTATATTTTAAACAGTATTTGAGAATGTCTTCTACATTGTTAGAGTGAATGTGCAATTTTTTCCCTTTTGACATTTAAATATTAACACAGCATTCATGCATACCCAAAAACAGCAAGAAAGCAAACTGAAATTTGTTTTGAATATGACATACTAGTTTAATAAAATTGTAAAATCCAGAATTTGCTTATAAACTGTTTTAACTTTAAAAAAAGCCACAAAAAATGTCAGTAATTATAATCACCAATATGTTTTTACAGCCTTTGTATGAAATAGATAACAGTTGTATCACTTGTCTGAAACGAGCTGTTATTAGCTAATGTCAGCTTAAGTACTTAGTTTCAAAGACTTGAGATGTGCACATTAAGAAAGATGCAAGGAATTTGAAAACATCTTTGGAGAGAATTTCCAGTAGATAGTGACTGAATGTGAGTGATACGATCAATTATTGATGGATTAATAATGGCTTATTGTAGGTTTTGACTTTTCTGTATTAGAGGGATGCAGTCAGAACTGTAAAAGGCTTTGTTATGTCTGTATATCTACTAAAGATTGTTAATATATTATTTTAAAATTTTTAGTTGGCATTTTCTGCTGACAGCTGTTGAAAGCTATGAGAATTAAAGTTTTAGTATTGTGTAGGTCAGTAGATGTTGTGACCAGGATGTCTGAGTTTCATGTAGACTGGTAACTATGAACTAATCTTTATCCATGGAAATGTAACACATTTATTGGTATTTCCAAAACAAACAGTCAAGTCTCAAAATTACTATTCCTCTGTCTGGCTAGTATGTTGCTCTTCTTTGTGCTGCTCCTCATGTCAAAGAATTCTTCCTCTTAGAGGTGTTTGTTCTTTTAACTAAATAAGATTTGAGGTGGCTTCCTTTTAGCTAAGCTTATTACTCTGCAAGTTGTTGATCAGACATAAAAATGCCATGAAGTGGAAAATTCCTTACCTTTCGAGACACTTTGTGTATTGCTGCATGAGCTATTTATCATGAAGCTAATTTTTCAGCCAGAAATTTGCAGCCTTAATTTTCAGTTTTGTGCGCACATACATTTATAGGGTGTGTGCACAGAGTTTTTTTTAATTTAGATGATCCTTAAGGAAAAGGACTTAAAAAAAAAAATCTCATGGCTAGGAAACTAAAGCTAAACATCATGTTTTAGTCATAAAACAGTGTATGTGGAAAGACTTAATGCTCTTTGGCTCTGCCTTACAGTTAGCTAAATGTAGTTGTTATATTTTTGTATGGGAAAAGAACTCACTAGATGGCGATATAGTATAGATATAAACAGCATTATTAAAACACAGACTAAGTGTATTACATAGGCTAGTGGTAATTCAGTCACTTCCAGTGTGGGACATCACCGTTAAATTGTGTGGGTGTCAAGTTTTTGTTTCCTCCTTTATAACTTGTAATTCAATAGGGCTCTTGTTAGAGCACTGAAAAAAGTTACATTTCTGAATAGTTTGTTTCATTATTTAAAAAAAGAAGAGAAAGAAATGCTCTACTTAGAGGCATCTTGATGTTTTGAGGGTGTGTATTGTTCCTCACAGTTAAAGAACACAGGCACTTTACTATTATTTAACTTAAGATTGTAACAGTGTCTCTACTCCACCCATGAAAAAATAAAATCATGTATATTGGGCTAAGTGTTGTGCATAGTATCACAAAGTAAGTGGAGTGCACTAGTATTTCACAGATCGTAGAGCAGCTGATGAAAGGATAAAAAAAATGCTTTGCAAATTTTAATAGCTTTCAAGTCCAGCATTAACTGTTTGTTAATTTCTTACAGTTGTGGTTTTGTTTTGGGGTTTTTTTTTAAGTAACTGTTGCATGAATATAATTCTCAAAAGTACGCTGTGCTCCTTTGAAAAGCTAATTATTTTGAGTTTGTGAAAGGCCATTGTATTGGTTCTCAAAGACTAGAGAAGCAGGGGCTAGAACACCCAGTGAGTTGTGTGCATGGGCTGCAAACGGGTCTGAAGGCACGGGCTTCTCAAGTGCAGACCCTTATGTATATCACTTTAGCGAGCTGCTATTGTGAGAGTGGGTGGGGAGGAAGGTTGTAATTAGGTATCCATGTAGACTGAACCCGCCATTTTACTAAGCTCTGCTGGAGTAGGTCCTTGTAAGGGAGATGGCAGGAGGCTGGGAGAGCATGAAATGGCAGCCGACTAGCAGTAATCCGGCCATGTGCACCCTACAGGAAGCCACTCTTTTGCACAGCTTTTGAATCCGCCCATCCCCTCTGGGTCAGAGACAGCAGTGGGAAAGATGCTGTTTTCAGGAAAAGCTGTTTTGTCTTTCAGTTTACCTTTATGATGGGTAGAAGACAAAGTCTAGGGATAGTGACTATTAGTGATTAGCACCATGCTCTCTTAAGAAGGGATTGCGTGTCACGTTACTCCGGCACCCCAGTGCAGTCCCGTAACACTGCCAGTAAATGGGCCAGGGGACGGAGGTGAGCCGTTCACCACAGTGGGGCACTAGTAACCAGTCTGAATAAAACAAGTTCAGGGATTGTTTTTCTGATGGAAAATAGTGTGTTTCCTACATAGCTTTCCATAGTTACCAGTAGGCTGCAAGTTTCACATCCCTGTTCCTTGTCTCTCTCTCTCTCCTGCAGGCAATGGAGCATGCAAACGGTATGGAGTTGGATGGCAGGAGGATTCGGGTGGATTATTCAATCACCAAGAGAGCACATACACCCACCCCAGGCATCTACATGGGCAGGCCAACACAGTAAGGAGTTTACTTGTTTCCTGTAATGGGACTAAAATGGATTTAAACTGAATGTTTGGAGTCTGGTTGAAAAAGTAGAGCTACAGATATTTTTTTAAAATTTTAGAGTTATGCCAGTTGTATTTTATCACTAAATTATTAATGTAAAGAATGTGTTACTCAGGTTCACATACAGTATTAAGTCCTACTGTAGTTTATTGCATCTTTATTTATAAAAAAATACTGAATGAGTTATTTTAAAAAAATACACATCCAACACAGTCAATTAATGCACCCTTAGCTTACTGAAATACTAAGATGCCTGTTTGCCTTTGATTTTGATGGCAATTAGGCTCAAATTCCTGGTGGGTTTTCTGGAGGTTTTTGAAGGTATTTTTCTTTAAACATTTCATTGTTAAAATGTTTCATGGCATAGTCTTAAGTGTCTGATTTGCAAGAAAACTTAAAAAAAATATTTAAAATACTTTAAATCAAGATGAAGAATATAGATCTGACGTAATTTTTTTGCTTTTTCACTAATAGCAGTGGAGGAGGTGGTGGTGGTGGAGCAGGTCGTCGCCGTGACTCATACTATGATAGGGGTTATGACAGAGGATATGACAGATATGAAGAATATGACTACAGATACAGGTACTTAATTTTTATTTTATTTCTGTAGGAACAGTGGATTTGTTGGAAAAAAATTGAAAGTTAAATGAAAAAAATGTTATTCCGCTTGTAGCGAGATTCTGCATACGTGCTTGCTATGTGTTAGAGTCTCATTACATTAGGTTTTGTGGGATTAAAGTAGTTCATGTAATTTAGTTTTACAGGAAACAGTTGGACAAGTGGTTCATTTTGCTACCTGAAGGAGGTAGAGCATGTGCCCTATTAATTCAGTGGACAGATAGGGAACTAATTTTTCCACACTGTATATAGAACCAGGGACAGATGACACACAGTGCTTTTTAAAAAGGGGTTATTTATAGATGGGATTTTTAATGCTTCACATTTCTTAACCATCTCACTGTTTTGAAAGTTATTTAGTTTCAGAGAATGTTGTTCAGCAAAAATTGCAAGCATCTGTAAAAGCACTTCATGTGTTTGCAAGGCTAGTGAGAGTTTATTAAATTCTGTGTCTGGGAATATCTTTCTATTTTTTTCTGTTTAAAACTGAGAAATATAAAAGCATTTGTTAAATAACTGTAAACCACAGCCAAATAAAGCTGAAATCATTCTTGCAAGGCCAGGTCTTTTGGTGCTAAGGAAATGGTTCTATTCTGCAGAAGTTATATGCATAAAGCATCTTACATAATGGATGTTGTTTTTTTTTTTAATTTCCTTTAAAGGAGACGATCACCATCACCTTATTATAGTCGATACCGATCACGATCAAGATCCCGTTCCTATAGTCCAAGTGAGTAAATACAAGTGAATAAACGTAATCTGACTGGCTTAAACCTTGTTGTTACTCGTATCAATCGATCAGTGGAAATTCTGACGGAAAGCAAAAAGTTACGCACATTGAAGCTGAGATAGTGTGTGTACAGTTAGTTTATAGTAACTGTATTGTATTTCTTTTTTCCAGGGCGCTACTGAAGATTGGAAGAGTTACAGTTGAGGATGTGATTTTTAAACGCAAAGTTTGGATCTTACCTTCCCTACTGCTTTCCCTCCTCTCCCTCCCTTTGTTGTCCTCCATCCACCTCTTTTGCCAATCTTTGGTTCATTTAGAGTATACATATTTTCAGTTGAAGTATTCCTGTTTTCCATCCCTCCTTATTGTAGTACTCTTAAATATTGTAATTGTTGTAGTTTTTGTGTAGTAAAACATCTTAAGTAAGAAGAAATAGAGAACCCAAAGTGCTGATACATTTTGGAAGTCATTCCTATTTTGTTTTTAAAACAATTGGACTCCTGACTAATCAGAAGAGAGCATTGATATTTTTAAAGCTTGCATGTCACATGTAATATACACACTCAGATACTTTAATATAAACCTGCATTTCCAAGTAACTCGTTAATCTTTCTGTTAAAATGTTTACCTATTACTTTGATAAACAAGTAGTGACTTTGAGCCTTTTCTGTAATGACAAATTTATTTAGATAGTCATGAACCAGAGGATTTTTTTTTTTTTGTCAGGTAATTGCTTTGAGTGTAGACTGTTTGAGCTAGAGCAAAATTTGGTATTTGACTGGGAAAATAGATCCTTGTACACTCAAAATTAAGGCTGTGTTTTATAGATGAAGTTTCTGGATTGCTACACAGCGGGTAACATTTGACGTTAAAACTGTAAAAATGCTGGGGTTTTTGTTGTACTTGGTTGAATATTTGCCCTTAATGGGTGCAGGAGAAAAAAATATTTATTGAACATAGCAATTAGTTATATAATTTGCTGTTCATTTAACCAACAACAACAAAACCCACCAACTTTTTGGTATTGCAATAATGATTAAGCAAGTTTTGTTTCCAGTCCTTTTTGGAGTTTTGAAAGTACGGATGGAAAAACCTACAGCTACATGTAAACCTTTTTTCCCCTCAATAAAAAGTTAATTCCACTGAGAAGTGGTTACTTTTGTTCTGCATTTCATGTCAACTTGGAGTATAGATTAGACAAGACTTAATATTGCTGTATGGATAATAAAAGTCAGCGTTTATCTGTCTTCTTGGAAGTCTTGTCTTCCCTGAGAATCAGCATGTGGTTAGTTATATGGGATGGCTAAGAAGAGTGCGTAGTCCAGCTTTCTTGTGTGCCATGTTCGGCATTTGCTGGAGTTATGGCGAGATGGTTTAAGGAGAGAAACACTATTGAGTTTGTTTAGATTTCTGGCAAGTTTTGCCCTCTGAAATAATGCACAGTGTGGCTCGTTGAATGTCAATGTTGGCACAGCAAAAGTAATAGGACTAGAAAGCCCTCACAGCAAAAATAATTTCATCCTGATTGTCAGGGAATGGCACCAGAAGAGCTGGTTGTAATTTTGAGAGGGTAGGCCTATGCAATGTAACTTTGTTAACTACTTACGAATGTCAGTGCCAGGAAGTATTTACAAGTAATTAAATGAAACACAAACACAGCCAGCTCTTTTAAAGGTTTGATACAATATGCAAGGAGAAACTTGTGACAAAACAAGTTCTAACTTCATGGTCGTTACTCAATACTTTTTATTCATTATGTTTCATCCATAAATTGAAGACTCTTAGTAAAATGAAAGCAAAGGACCTGCAACACCGAAATTCAACAAATAATCTTCCAACTCTGATGATTTTGCTGGTGATCCAGACAAACTAGGAAGTGTTAAGAAAATTGTTATACTAAAGTCTAATCGTGGAGAACTGTGGGTATTTTTAGTTTCTGTTTTGCTCTTTCACAATTAAAGGCAGTAGTGTGAAGAAATAGTGGGGCAGCTGGATGCAAAAGCATGGGAAATAGCTGCAGCTGCAGGTTGGGGGAGGTGTTCAGGCTCAGGGAATTATGATAACAGGAAGTGAGGGAGAGGTGGCTACTTCTTGCCATGTCATGGCAATGTGATTGTCAAAGGGTTGAAAAGTTGTATTATTAATCAGCTAGAGAGCTGTTCAGCATATCTGTTGCCTGGAAGCTAAAGCTGGAAAGGAGTGTCTCAATCCTTAGATTGGAGATTGTTTCTTCCAAGAGTTAGACCTACCAACCCAGTGATTCTGTTTGTCATGAGCCCATATAAAGTTATAAGTGGCAACAGCATTGTATTAGGTGGTGCATTTTGTGCTTCATGTTGATTGATGTGAGATGGTTCATTTAAAGAACAGCTGCAAGTGGTAATTACTGTGTTGGATATACTTGTACAGGTATGTAATGTATGAATAATTGTTAGACTTAAATGACCATTTCTAAAACAATCCTGAAATAGGAAGGATAATTTGTAGCTATTTCCTCATTCGTGTATTCTTTTTTAATTTTTTTAATTTAAATTTGTTTTTAATTTAAAACCTAACTAACAAAACTTAGTTTTACTTTGTGCTAGTACGCAATAAGCCTTGGGTGCACAATTGAATTGCAGGGAATATTTAAATAGTGACTGTAGACAAATCTGACAGTTCATCTAGGTTTTTATATAGCCTCAATTCTGGTTTTAGGATATAAAAGGCAAGACTACACTTGCTTTTAAACATACTGTGTTCCCAAATGCTTCAAAGATGTGGCCACAAGAAGTTCACAACAGCTACTACACAGCCTAGCCTGAGACTTTGTGTAATGGAAAATTTGCACACGATGACAACAGTTCAAGACGTACAGGTTTATGTGGTGGGTCAAAAACTTCCAAGTGTGTGTGTATAAAGATGATGTTTGTAAGGTGAGTTTTTATTAAGGCTATCGAACTATCCTTCAAATCAGTAATGACATTAAGCCTTCAGTCTTGGAATGCTTACCAAAGCGTTTGACTGTGTTGTTGCATTATATGAAAGAAGTGTGACGCAGTCAGCTGAAGAATGCTTTTTGCAAAAGCACCTCCTGTCATGTGGCTTGGCAAAGCAAGAACAGTTAGGTGTGCACTTCACCACCACCCCTTGCAATTGGTCTGCTTTGTTTTGCTGCTGCAATCCTCTAGAACTAATGAGAGTTCTCTGGACCAGACAAGGAAAACAATCCGAGATAAACATTTTCTACTGCTTCCTACAAACCCAACTTTTTTTGGTTGGGCAAATGATGCAAACAAACTTTCCCCATGTGCGCAGTTGTTGCCCTTGTCTTTTAAACAGCTGTGTAAAGAAGAGCACGAAATGCAGCTCAAGCTGCATGATCTGCAGTATCTGTAGACATCTTTTATTGCATTGCTTGCGTTTTGCTTCTCCTTAAAGTATTTCGGGTAGGACTACCTCTGTCTATGTACAGGTAAGGACTGTTGGGTTCACCAGAGACCTGTTTTTCTGTATCTTGCGCAGGGGTGTGAATACAATGCTTGGTCAAGTTTAGGTGGAAAGCAGAGCTTCTCTTACATAGGTCAGCAGTATGTCCAGACAGTGTAAAAAAGTACCATCATGGTACTTTCTCAGTTTGGGTTAAACTTGTTATTAAGCTGGAACAAATAAGCCAAAATGCTTTTGCTTCTACTGCTTTAGATACAAAAGATGAATCACTCATTTAAAAACAAAAAAAATGTGGCAGATACACTAGTAGCCTAGAAAAGGCTATGAGCCGCTGAAGGGTCTTTTGAATTTGATGAGGAAGTGAGAGAGACCACTTTACACAGAATGATTTCTTAACCCTTGTGTAGCAACTGGGGGTTACATCTTTGGTAGCTAATAGCAGGTATCTTCGCATTCAAATTAGCAACAATTTTATTTGGCAAAATATTAAAGATCGTTGTTAACTGAGATCTGCAGACCTTTCTTTAAACCAATTCTTGAAGGATGAGTGGCTACGGTGGAAATAAGTTGCCTGCTGTGAAAAGTGCTTCCTGGGTAAGATTACTTTTTAAGCTTAAAAAGTAGCTATTTCTCTGTTCTCCACTTTTTTTTTTTTTTTTTTTTTTTGTGTGTTTTT
>WKFP01015267.1:1263017-1284020 GCA_011057875.1 Pterocles orientalis | reverse complement strand
TTTTTTTTTTTTTTTTTTTTCTCTTTCTGGGCGTTTCAAGTGTGTGTACTTGTATGCCTTTCTATCCTGCATCTTTACTGCATGCGTCTTATGTTTGGTGTCCAAGTAAAGCAAATATTGTTGAACGTGCCATCCAAAATCTCCCCAGTGTCTGGGTTTGGGGTGTGCTGGGGAGATCAGCAATTCCAGTCAGTGCTTATAGGTGCTAGCCAACCTCTCTGGGTGTGTTTATCCATGTGGGTACTTCAGTGGCAGTTGTTCCTTCTTGTCACCTAGAACAAGTAATTTGGCTTTGAAAAGTTTCTATGTGGGAACAAGAGCTCTTGTGTGTTTGGGCATGCTTCAGGTAATCAACAACAAAATTATATTATTGTATTCTTTCCTGGTTTTGCTTCTTTCCAGATCTGCAATATTGGTTTGTGACTGTGTTGAAAGATGCATACAATTAACCAAGAAGAAAATCTTGATGTTTGTAGTTGGATACTTATAAATGAAGTGTGTTACTAGGGTCAATATTAAGGTAAATGTTAAAACACTGTACATGTAATGGCAATAAAAAAGTGGGGCCAAAAAAGGTGTTTTCTACTTTTTTTTTCTGCAAGTGTGTTGAAATTTCAAACTGGAAAATTAAATTATAATATTAATTGTTATTTTGCTGAAGTGTATTATCACAGCAGCTGGCACAAGAGAAATCTGTAGTATAAAAACTGTCTCTTGTGCAATATAACCTTAATAGAATTGTGCCTTCCCTTTTGACTGCCTCTTCATGGTGCAGTGGGGTGAGCATCAAGTAAAACTGGCCTTTTGCAAATCTGGATGGAAAACTGCCTTTAACAAGTAAAAGGAGGCATTCTGTATTTTTAATTGAGTATAAAATCTGTATAAGAGCACAGATAACAATGAGTCAAAGAGGGATCTGACACTTCTTGGGTACAGGACTAAGTACTGAAATGCAGCTGTCTTGAAAGGGCCTTACTCCATTTGAATTTTTTTGGTATCTTGATTTTGTGACTGTAGTCTGATTGTTGAGAAATAATGCAGAAACATTTCAAAGAGACTGTGCATGTATGTGTCTCTGTATATGTGTGTGTATATATACACACACACATATATTTAAAAAGATTATATTACCATAAAATTCTTTGCAGTTTAAGAAGAGACCAGATTAAAGTAGCTGGACGATTTATAAAAATACTCAAGGTTTTGGGTTTTTTTTTGTTAGTACTGGTATACTGGAACACAATTGGAGCTGAATGTTCACTTTTGAAAGAAGAACTTTCATGCTCAGTTGAATTTTGGGAGTGCTATTTTAAAATATGTAGTCTATTCACGTGTCCAATACACTTTTCCCCTTTGTGAAAATAGCAAGGCTTTATTGTTTTGATAAATTGACTTTATTTTTAAATTTTAAATGTACATGTCCTGCAGGTTTTTCCTTGAAAATGGACCTTGATTCATTTTAATGGAGCCTTAAATATTCTAGTGTAGAAATAAAAATTCCAGTTAGAGGGAACTCTAAAATTTCTGTTGACCAAAAAAAACCCCAAAACTTTTATGTTCACAATTACTTATTTTCCTGAAGCTTCATGTTAAATAGCAATTAGAGATTAAGTAAGAAGCTTGCTGTATTTGTATTTGAAATTATCTGTTAAATACCTGGCATGCATGGATCAAAGTGGGACTCTCATATTCTAGGAATAAGCAGGGCAAGAGGGCTAGCTACACAAAGGATGGGGGAAAAAAACCCCACCATTGAGTGAGTTGTACTATGCAGTTACTCCCCACAGCTTTCATCCTGGGGCATGATTCTGTGTGTTCTCAGCATGCTGCGGGGAGGCTCTTGGGAAACGGAGGTTTGCGAAACTGCCCCAGCTTTGACAGGGAAAATGCATATATCATCTAGTGAGGACAAAATACAAAGTTTTTTTTAAAATATTTTAAAAATAATTACAGAACAGGTAATCCAGTGATTTTTTTTTTTTTTTTTTTTTTTTTTTTGTAATTTGGTTTGTACACATAGGGGAGAATCTCTGTGACTGTGGCTTCCAGGTTTTGTGGAAGAATATTTCAATTTTTCCTCCTACTTCTGAAGTAAAAATTTCAAAACAATGTTTCTTTAGGACAGTACTTGAAAAACAATCTGTAGGATGTTTGAGGAATTTAGGTGGTAATTTGATCCAAGACAATGGGCTACACTTGTAAGGTAAACCATGTCTTGTCTATTCCCTGATGCAAGTTAAAATTTTGATAAAAATTCTTTGACTGATTTTCCAGTGAAAGTTTTGCTGCAACTTTAAGCAGGTAATGGTTAGGGAAAAAAAAAAGAAAAAAAAAAAAAGAAAATATATTTGTCTGTCTTGGAATATTGTCACTAATTTGAAATCATTTTTCAGATGAGTTTGCTAATTGTATACCGGCTTGCACAGGTTCCCCTCACCACTGAGGCACTGGTCTGTTAGACATGTGTACTGCTGTGCTGTAAAGAGCACGCCGGTGTTTCCAGGGAACTGGATCTCTAAATGAACCACATCTTTCTTTGTGGAAAACCAGCTCTGTGGTGTGTAGGGGGAGCTATTTGCCAGGGTCAAGTGAGAGGGATTTGATACTAAGTGTCTCTTAGTGGTATTGATCACAGTGGGTGCTGGTGCTGATCAACAAACACCAAGAGCTCTTATATGGTGAGGCTTGCATTAACAGAAGTTTAGTTACTTAAGTTCTGCATGGTAGTGGGCACTGTTGCTAACCAAGAGGTACTCTTTTTGACCCTAACAGAAGTGCTGGAATATCTCAGTATTTGTTACTTGATTGTATGAGCTTTGAACCTGCACAGAAATCTTTAATGTGGGATGCTCATAAGAAATATGTGACTTTCAGGGATGCTATGTTTTAAAAACTATATACAAATCCAGATTCTCTTTCAATTTCAAATACATGCTGAGAGATGGTAAGTATGTAGTTTCATGTGTGGTCTGTAGATTTACTAACACTCGATTAAGAAACTGGAGGATTCTAGGGTACAGCACAAGTATTAAAGTTGATTCTAATAACCTGTACAAAGTGAATCAGAAATGCTTTTAAAGTCAGAGCAAAGATATTTTTGAAAAATATTGCATACTCATCATTAGATTTCTTTTCAGAGTTTAGTGCTTATGCCCAGTAGCAGTGTTGTAAAATTGTTCTCATACTGGTAATACTGGTTCATTCAAAGATGCACCAGAATGCTTATTCTATTAAACTATTGTTTTTGAAAACAAAACACTGCCCTCACCGAAAAAACAGCCCAAATACCCCACATTAAGTTATGATAGTCAAAATGTACGTGACCATTTATTTATGAACTACTAAGTTTGTTTCTCAGTGATGGTTTGAGTCCTAATCGCAAATGGTGAGATCCTGTTCTAATTTGGTAGCTTGTTTTGTGCTGCTCTTTATTTTGTTTGCATTAACAATGTGTTTGCTTAGAGTGATTTATATATCTCTGAACCGAGTTTTCATTTTTTCTGTTTTACAGTTAAGATAGAATTTTCTTATAAATGTGGTTTTTATCCCTTCTTCTACCCTGGTAGCTCTCTTAAAAAAGAGTTGACTGTTGACATGTAAATACATCCCAAATCCTGCATTTAACATGGGACTGTAAACTTTAGGTAAAAGCTGTGGAGTACATGCCCTTTGTACAATGGGGCTTGATGACAGTTGTTCAATTAAACTCAAATCATGAGCAAAATTATCCTTTCGGGTATGTAGCATATGCTTAACCCATATAAAGTTGAAGCTACACATTGCTCCTTTAAAGTAATCTTGGGAAAAGATTTAGACTATTTCTCACTATAATTTGTAGAGCCCTTCAAGCTTTTAGATTGAGTTAAAAATTGCTTTACCTTTGTGTAGCTCAGTAAAATCACAAACTTGCCTTCAGTTGCTGTGGTTGGCTTTTGCCTGCCTCTGTGGCAAATAATAAGCTTATGTACATTGCTTTTCTTCCCGGCTCTTTTGCTCACATCACCTGGTCCACACAGTTCTCTTACTACAACTGTTACTGGTTTTGCATATGTTGGATTAAGTTCAGCATCTTAACATGAAAATGCTCCTTCTGAATGCATGAACGGCAGTACAGATCCAGAGTCGCGTGTGTGGTTACGTCAGTCTCCTGCTGTATAGCAGTGCTGTGTTTTGTACTGCAGCTCTTCAAAATGGCTTTTCAAATGAAAGTTCTGGTTATCTTAACTTTTCAGCTATAGAGTGTTGTTGGAAATTGCATGTGGTTCTGTACTCCAGAAAGTTGTTCTTTGATGTAGTTCTGACTTGTGTCACTGGGTGTATCATTTTGGGTGGTAACACTTAAAAAAAAAAAAAGGGGGTATGTGGGGGGGAAACCAACCAGGTCATAAAAGGCAAGACATGGAAAAGTCTGTCTGAAACTTAAGTCGTGTGTCACAACGATGAAGCTCTGCAAGTTTCCAAGGAAGAAATGGTGTTTGAGCAGTGATAGGTTTCTGGAGATGGCCATGGTGTGTCTCCTACCTGATGTGACTTGGGCTAGATGAGGAGAGCTTTGCCTGGTTCCAGGGGGCTGATCAGGTGCCCTGACCTGCTCCTTTTCCCTTTAATACCCATCTCTGTGAACTTTCCTTGCACTCTGTGGATAACATGCATGTGGTTACAAACTATTAAAACATGTATTTGAGGTTTGGGGGAGGAGGGAGAGGGAGCGATTGCTTTGTTTTGAGGCTTTTGGTAGCTCCAGTTCTGGTTGTTACTGGTAGTTGCCTCTTACTGTGTAGTTCAGTACTAGGCACGAAGCTGGTGCCAGCATAGTTTGAAATGAGCGGAGTCTTTGGGGGTGATGGTGGGGCAGATGAATGAAGACGACATACAAACAGTGATGTTAGCAGAAAATGACTAGTAATCCCTAGAGGAGGATGACTTCTTTCTGTGGCTGAATATTTATTTTACAGCATCATAGTCTTCCTTATGCTGATTTTTAAAATTTAATTCAGTATTTTTAGCTTTCTTCTGCACTTTATTTCTTTAAAATGTTCCTCTTAAATCCTTAGTTGTTGGGTATATGTATATACAGTTGGAACAGTTGAATTTCAAAGGTTTGAAAGGAGTATTTAAACTGTGCTAAGCTATGCTCTGAGGTAAAAGCAACTTCATCTGCTAGTGGGGGCAGGTACCACCTAATTTAGGTATCTCTCTTAACAAATAATTGCTGTATGGTTGTAAAAAGAAAACAGTAATTACTGTCTTGGTGTAACAATAAGTTTGCACATCTGTGTACAAACTAAAACTGAAGTAATTAACTGCTAAACAACTTATTAAACTTAATCAAAATTATCATCTTTCATATAAACTTTGTTCCCGATCTTAATTTAAATATCTAGCAAAATGCTATACATCTGAAAACTACAAGTTACTAAATGCAAATAACCTTGATGCTAATGACGATTAACTTGTAAATTATACTTAGGAATGATTTGGTTAGCTGTAGCATGATAGAGGTCTTTTCTCTGCTCTGGAACTAACCGATCCAAGCTTACAATTTTTTTTCAGTTTACTACAAAGTGAAGTAAAATAATGTAAATTTAAATGCCACCCTGTGTAAAGAGTGTGGTTTTCAGTGCAGAAATGTAAACTGTTTTTTGTTCTCTGATCACAAGTGTATTTAAAATCTACAGTGACAGTGAAAAAGTCAATGCTCGCTATGATCTTTGTCCTCAGAACTTGCACTATATTCTGTGTTTTCTGTGAAAATTAAAAATAATGGAATTATTTAAAAGGTGATAGTGGGTGTAATTGCTTTATGTGCCACTTCTTAAAGCCATGGAAACTTTTTAAAGCATTACGGAAGCAAGGAAATTATTAAATGCTAACTGTAAAGGTTACTTACACCTTTTATATACAAATGATTTTTCAGCGCAACTTGTCCTTGAAAGAAATTGTGAAATTGAAATGTTGCAAAATTTATAATTTGAACATTTTAATTTTAGCTGTTGACTTTTCCAGTTGAACAGGAAAAAAATGATATTCTAAGGCTTTCATCAAGGCATGGTATGAAATCTCAGGGATTGCTTTCATATATTATACTATGTAAACCTGTGTACATTAATCACAGCTGCAAAACAAAAGCACAGAAGATTGTTTTGGTAATTCTTAAAAATTAAGTTTAGTGAAAGATATAATTAACAATATTTCTATGAATTAAATAGTGAAAGACTATGTACAAACTGGGATGTTTTAACTACACTAGTACAAAATATTTACTGTGAATGTGGATTTACTAGTCTAGATGTACCTACTCTGACCAATATTATCACCCTATAGAAAAAAGAGAAAATAAACTTTAACAATAGAAAACTTTGTGTAGTTGTTATTACTTTATAAATTTAACTTCTTAAAACATGTTAATCAAAAAGTTACATTTTTTTCCAGTAATCTGTCTTTAGATCAAAACTTAAGGTAGAGAATATTGCTTATTTTGTGTCAAAGTGTGTGTATTATTTAGTTCTAAATCCCAACTGAAAGATGGTGCATTCTACACTTTAAGAGCGTAAAATTTTTGGAGGAGCGACTATGCGGTTTTTCTAAATAACATGTAAGTTTTTGCTGTGAGTACAGCTATGAAATAATTTTCTTTGGTGCTGTTCTGTCCATGCAGTTTTTGCGTAATTGAATATGATTTCGTTTTTGGGGGAGAACTCTTCAGAGAAAATTGCTTAAAAAAATGACGACAATATTTGAAAATCATAAGCCTAATTTGTTTCTCTTTGCTAGTAGTTTAAGTATAGGAAAAGCAATAGTGTTTTGTTTTTTTTTTTTAATTTGGTATCTGGTGACATTCAGCATAAAAATGACAATGTCAGACAGCAGAGTGGTCACTTCTTATGACTTGTGGGTTTTGACAGGGCAAGAGAAAGGAAGGAAAAATAGTTGTTGGTGATAGTGCAGACTCCACATATTCTAGCACTGCTCTTGTAGAGGCATTATATCTCATCTGCTTTAGGTCCCTTAATCAGTTTAAGGCCACGTGGAATTGCCATTAGTAAGGGCCAGCACTTGAGTGTTGTTTCTTCTTGTTGGTATTCAATTAGTTCAACAAAGTGTACTAGTAAAATAATTACTGGAGCATCAAAGTGAGAATTGGTATCTGTGCAGTGTCTTAGTTATTGTGTGCATCAGCTTAAAGTTTTTTTTTTTAACTTCTGTGAATAAGGGTTATTGTACTGAACCTTTTCAGATGGAAGAATTTATTTATTTGAAAGCAAAAATAATAGGAAATGTATGGTAACTTTGACATTTCTGCTATTGTAAAACTGGTGTAATATTAATTCTACTTAATCTATTCCTGTTAGTGTGGTCTAGAAGATTTAAAATAAGTTATTTGTCCTGACAGTGCTTTTTAAAGTTTTCTTGGTTTGTCTTGAGATTGAAGGGTGGAAAGTAGGAGAAAATAGATTTATTTTTTTTTTAATTAAAAAAACCCCCTTACCCATGTGAGCAGGCTAACTGCAGGTCTTTGTTAGACTTTGCTGGAACATCAGATGATGAGCACAGTATATCTCTCAAATGTTCAATTATCACGTCAGTATCAAGCTGTCCTTTTGCAAAGTTGAGTAATATACATTTTTATGGAAAAAGTAATAAAAGTGGAAGTTTCAGCCAGAATGGATGCAGAGTGAAAGCCCTGCATGCATGTGCATGTACACACGCACATGCACTGCATTCTTTAAGAGTGGCTTTAAACACTGGCAAGAGCCTTGAAACCTGCAGCTGTACATTTGAAAGTGTCGATTTACCCTGTGCTCTTGTCAATTCTGCTCTTAGTTTATTTTGTTATTTTAAGCACTAGGACTTTATTCATATTTTTAATATCACATAGACAGTTGTCTAAATGAGGTAGTTTGCCCTTGTTAATATCCTTTTATATCATGGAAGAAATTTGAAAATGCTAGTGAGCCTGTCTGTTAGCTGAAGTTTACACATACACAGCAGACCAAGCAAGACTCTTCATATATTCTAGTTATAGTATGTGAGCTTTTTGAAGTTAGTGCTTTCAGCAGCACGAGTCTTATAGTGTGTTTCCATTTCCCAGACCCCATGGGAATCTTTGTTTACTGAGATCACCTTAGGAATTGAACAATAATTAGTGTCATTTTTGTAAAGTAGCCTGAGAGGGGCAGCAAACGGGCTTTGCTTTGAAAAGCCTGTGTGGGGTGAAACAGCGAGGCAGCAGAGAAGCGTGTGCTGGGATGGGTCCTCAAACTATCCTGACACCTCAGTCAGTTTAAGCTCTAAAGTAGCTTGCTTTCAACCCGAAATGTTTTAGTTGGATATTTAATAGCAAAAAATAGCAAACAGAGGCTCCCTGCTCTCTGAGCCTATGTAACAAAGATCTTGCCATAGCATGCTGTGAGAGTATAGGAGGGGCAGCTCTTGCTATTTTACTTCAAGCCTTATTTTGCTTCCCCTCCAGCTCCCAAACTGGAGTATACAGTGAATTTAAGCTGAGTATGAACAACCTTAGTTTCCCTTGAGCCTGACCTGAAAGAGACCAAAATGGGTTGGACTCCCTGTCTATAGCTGTGGTGTAAGGAATCTGGAAAGCATTTCTGATGTTCTCTGCAAACACAGGCTCATGGTTGAGCAAGCTGGTCTCAGCAGCATGGTGGCTACTAAGTTTGTCTATGAATGCTGCTAATTTTATTTAGATATTTCAGTCTGAGAAGGGTGAATCACTGATTGTTAAGACAGGATCTGGTCTGGTGCCATAACTCCTGTACAAAAAAAAAGTTGCCAAAACTTTTGCATCATACGTGATATCTCTTAACTTATTTCCATCGGGTGTCTGACATGCAAACTTCTGTGGAGTAAGCGATGGTAGTGGGGAAGACATCCAAAATAAAAGCACTGTGAGGGTATATCCAGCAGCTGCTTTACGGAACAAAGTATCTTGCTGGCTTTTTAAATTATTCAAGTCTTGATACCCTTTTTTTGCTTCAGAAATGACACGGAAGTATCCTACACCATTTATTTCTCCTCCTTGGGCTCTCTTAACAGGACCTGAATTCACTGAAAATTAAAAAAAAAAAAAAATCCTTTTCCTTTCCCTACCTAGAGCTGCCCAGCCCCTAAATTGACCATACATTGAGGGGACATCGTATGCAAGTTTCAGTCTAGAGATGCTTCTTACAGCTGATGTAAAACTTTGCAGCTAGTCCACAATGGAAATATTAACTTGCTTCAGCTAGCAGTCTCTGTGGGCATTAGAAAAAAGTGTGAGGGGAGAGAAGCAGCCTTTAGCTATTTTGGTGGCTGAAGGAAAGGAGGAGCAGGGAGGAGAGAGATAAAAGATGAGGATTGTGTCCCATCGTTAAGGGATTACTAGTTCATGCTGGTTAGGATTTTAGATACACAAATCTTTTTTGCATATACTTTTGCATTTAAAGATGTTATTTTCAGTCCTTCATATACCTCTTGAGTGTTTTCACTGTTAATTCACATCCTAGTTAATTGCAAGTTAGTGGTGGGGTGGGGAAATAAATGGCAAGTGACCATAGCTCTAAAATGTTTAGTCAGCAAAATCGGCTCAGTAGCACAATTATTTGAGGAGTACAGACCCTTGCTCAGAGGAGAAGGAAGGAAAGAGAAACTGTGGCTTTAAAAAAACAAACAAACAAATTCCCAAAAACACCTAACACCCACCTCCTTCCCCTCCAACAGACAGGAGAGGAAAAAAAACTCAAACAAGAGAAGTCCTTTCAGTTTCTCCAGGGGGTGGGGAGGTGAAGTAGAAAAAAGAAAGGCCTGAAATGTCAGAAGCCACAAGGGCAGATGAAAGCCCATTTTTCTGAAGAATACTGGAACTTCCTATTAAATTTAAAACAGTGCTTAATTCTTTAATTAAAAAAATCTTAACGGCCTTCTCTTGTTAACAACACCTGGAAAATGGAAGTTTTTTTAATGAGAAGTTCAGCATTAATATGGTAATGGCAGAATCTTTAGAGTTTTCTTTTTAAAATGTCTTTATGGACCACTCATAGAAATTTACAAATAATGAATATAGGCTTTTAGTCCAATTAGTGATGTGAAGAATAGTCGAACTGAAATCCTGAAGCAAATGGTAATAAGTGAAAGCATACTATCTGGCTAATCTACATAAACATAACTATGGCCAGGCTTACATTGGTTGGTTTACCTGTTTTGTATGATGTAACTTGGATATGCCAATACAAATCTTCTGGTTGTACTTCTTGAGATATCATACCCTGTCCACAAATAGCCAGTCTCTTTCAGAGCATTTTGAGTTTATCCTGCAGTGCAAGTGCAGCCCTGTGCCCTGGGGTTTGGCTGGTGGCTTTAGGGCGTGGAGCTGTGTGGTGTGCTGGCCCCCTGGACAGCCTTCTGATTATCCATCCTGGTGGGAAGTAGTAAGCAAATCCCATGTTTTGCAGGCACTGGTAGGAAATTTGATCATCAGCACAGAGGGATCAGTGAGATAATTGTAGAACCAGATTTTCATCTTGAATGCTGAGATAATAGACCTCTCTTAAGCATCTACTTTGGTGGGTTGTGTGTGCAAGATGAAAGGGGAAAAGTGTACTTAGGAGCCAACCATTATGTCTTGCATGAGCTTTGAGGAAAAAAAAATATTTGTTAAAAAATCCTTATTCTGAGTGGTGGTACAGAGTGCTTTTAAATCCAGGTCTGGGATTAAATAATGAGGCAACACAAAGAAGTATTGCTGCAGTTTGTCTGTGGCTTAGCCAAGCTTTGCTTGAATTGCTGAATTGGGTCTGAAATTGGAGCAATAACATTTCCTCTCCAAGTATTCTGCTGTCCAGATCAGTGTGTAAAAATAAAAAGTGGTGATATTTGTTAACAAGTCAGTATTTGAAACTATTCAACTTGCTTTCTTTCTTCTGTAGGTAAGTCATCAAGATGAACTTTATGGTTCACAAGCTCATGGCTTTACTTGATGAAATACAGTAACTGTGTCATCAGTGTGCCTTGTAATATAGACTAGGAATTTATTACCTTTTAATAGAAGTGATATAAAAACCTCTGTTTGTCACTTTATTGAACCTGAGTGTGTTTTTAACAGAAATTCAGTATACCATCTTTTTAGTTAGGGAGTGTGACCCTTTGGTTTTGTATTTATCAGAACTACTTGTTAGGAATAAAAAAAAATTGAGATATACAACTGTATATGTGTATGCATATACAATTATATATGAAAATATGGCTTAGAATGCACATTCAGTAAGCTTTGTTTGGACGGACTTATTACTATTTGTTAGGTGCTCTCAGGAGCCAAATGTGAACAAATTAAAAAGACTGAAAAAAAATTGCTTAAACCCGCAGAGTTTCAGTGTGAAGTCAGGAGGCAGGCACAGACTGCAGCACCTCTTGCAGGACAAGCTACTTCAGTGGCTTAATCTGCATCATTACCTACATTTAACGTGAAGAAAATAAGGAGAACAGCTCTCCCTCACCTTGTAACCAAAAAACTGCTTCTGCTTTTTTTCCCCAGCCACACTAATACGGTTTGAGAGTTAAGGATTTTTCATTTTTTCCCCTGCAAATCTGGTTGAGCTTTTTTTTCTCCCCCACTAGAAGAGCATTAAAAACACTGATTCACTCTGTTGTGATCGAGCATCAGCTATTTGAAGCAACCTGAGGGGGAGAAACTAATAAACTCAGAGTGTGGGGTAGCTTTCTGTGTTGGGTTTTTCTTGCCTGTTTTTATTTTGTTGGCTGCAGAGTAAACAATAAGGCACCTCTTCCCCTTCCCCTATAAATTCAGTTGATTACCAGAAGTTTTCCATTTGGCTGTAGGTGTTGCTAACTTTGTCTATATGGCTGTTCATGTCAGGACTTCTTATATAGAAGTTGTTTCTTACCACATAGCATTAGCTACAGTCCATAGTGGATTTTTTTGTTGTGTGGTTGTTTTTTCAATATTTCATCTCCAGTTGTCTATGTCAAGTTTGTATTGTCAGTGAAGTAAGCTTGAAAAATGACAGGTTTTGTCATCTTCACACAGGTCTTTGGAGCTCAGGGTGAAAAAGGGTTGTTTTGGTGAGTGGGTTTGCAGGGGCATCATGTATAGCTGTCAGAGCTGGGGAACCATGAACCTGACGGCAGTGCTGGGGAGTAACAGCACTCGCTGCCTGTGGGTAACGGCATATTCTGCATCTGTGCTGTTGGTGTGAGGTGCCAAGGCTTTTTCCAGGTAACCAGTATACTCATGCCTACCTAGAACGGATGAAATGAGTAAGCACTTGCTCTTTGTACATTCCTAAGAGTGGAAAAGGTAGACCATTTACTTTCTATCCCATAGGTATTGAGTTCAAACAATTGAATGAACTGACATTGACAATGTTCACTTCGTCTCCTTTCGGACATCTTTAACTCTCTTTCCATAGACTCTCATTTAAAAAGAATAGGTTTGCGTTGTGTTGGTTTAAGGCATTAACCTTGTGTATAGTTCATATGGCTGCTGAAATAAGAGTATTACATGGTGTTACTGTTGAAAAATGAGAATTCAGGAGCAGGAGGCAGTGGCTCTCTGGGCAGGGGAGGGAGGACAGTGACAAGGGTCTAGTAAGAGTATGGGTACAACGACAGTGTGGAAGTGCAGTCACTTGGATACTTGTGTGTATGCCTCCCTCTGAAACAGTCAAAATTTGACACACCTATGAGATACAGACAGTTACAAAGCAAAGAACAATAAAGTATCATGCTTTTGCTCACAGTCCTGATTTTTTGGTATCTTCTGTTTTTTAAAATTATTGTCTCTTAAGGGGATGTGTGGGTCTTATGTGACTTGCCTTTGCTAAATGTCACATAAAGCATGCAGTGAGATTGTGTTAGTGAAAGCATACGTTTTATTTAATTCAGGGATGCAGAAATGGACAATTTTAAAGACCTTTTCAACCCCAAGAGGATTTTGATAGGTTGAAGAAAAAAGCAATGTATACAGGGAGGGCAGAGAGAGAAGGAAAGTGTACATATAAAAGGAAAAGAATGCTGAAATTGTGGCTTTTCTTCTTCCCTCTTCCCACCACTTTTTCACTAAGACATGTTTAGTAATGTTTCATATGTGTGGAGGGTTCTTATGGGTCAAGAGCACTGGGTATCTGTACGCATGTGTTCTCTGTATTTACATGTAAGAGCTATTACCCCTTCAGAGATCACTAAGATGGCTTTTAGTAAAGTATCAATCTTTACAGTACTTTGCCCTTTCTGTTTCTGTGCATACATGTGGCACAAATATGCTACTTTCATTGTGAAGGAGCACAATGACGTCTTTTTGTTTTTCTTGCTTTCAGTGTTGCAGAGCTATTCATGTCCCCCAAATACAAGGCTTCATGTCTCAACGTCCATAGAATAAATACGTTGATGTATGGATATCAGCACTGGCTTGAAGTAACTGAATCCTGTTACCTGTATAATACCTGAAAAGAAGAAGAATGTGTGCAATTCCTCTTAAGAAAAGTATATTATTGCCAAATAACTGCTTATGGACTAACTTTATACAGAAGTGAGAGAAGTCTGTTTTCTTCTTACCCATTAAAGGTGTTTTGGGTATCTTTAAAAAAGAAAAACAAGTGGGAATACCTGTTCACATGCTGTGAACTAAGGATAGCTTTCAAAAACCTTCATATGATACAGTTAACAAACTTAATTTGGCCAGACATTTTTTTCAGTTGACATTTATTAGTGATACCTATTTAGAATGGAAGGAATGAATTAAGAAATCTGCTTAACTGGAAAAAGTGCATATATAAGGCTTACATGAGTCACACTGAGATATGTTGGCAATGTTTTACTAAGAATTTACCAAGACTAGGTGAACAATACATTAAATGAAACTATGGTAATAAAATATCTTCACAGAATTTGAAAGTACTATTTCTTGTCTTGCACACCTGGTGTGACTGCAAGTAGTTGTAAAGTATCAAAATTTAAGATTATTTCAAAACAAAATAAAACCCTCTGTGGGTTTATGCTGCCTGGGATGTGATAACTATAGGAACTTTGCATGTACTGTACTTTGCTGAAGAAAATAGGGTTATGAGGAAGATGTAAAGCACCCTAAAAGTGCTGATGTCATCTAAGATGGCAGAGTATTTCCAGGAAGATAGTCCCACGTTTTTCTCCTTCCTTTCCCTACCTGTTGCGTACAGTTTTCTCCCTGTGCGAAAGCACGCTTTCTGAGGTCAGAAACCACCCTTGTGGAAGCTGTCACCTCTCCAGTAAATTCAATCAGACCCAGATTTGTCCCTTAGTCTTTGCTATACATTTGCATTTGCTTTGGGATTTTTCTTGAGGAAGTTGAGAGCTGATTCTCCATTGGTTCATGTGCATGCAGTAGAGGCAACTGCAGATTGCTAAGGTTACCCTGCAGCAAGGAGCTCTAGGGGGTTGCCAAAGTGCAGCAGAAGGGCGGGAGGAACAATCTCTCCTAGCAGGAGTTGCACAGGTTATTGCAGCTCATGGGGTGTTTGGTCTCTGCTTATTGCTAATTCAGTGGTCGTGGTCCTGGGAACACAAAAACCCCTCTGTCATTTCTATCTATACTCCTTCTGTGGGGAGAAGGGCAGAGAGGGAAAGCAGTTACAAGCTCTGTGTATGTTTAAGTAATTTTAAGAAATAGATTTAGACTTTTTTAATAGAAACTGATAGTAAATGAAATGGAGAAGTTTCAAAGGTGCTAATGATCTCTTATCTTACACTGGTTCTGTGCAATTCCTCTCTTGGTCATGTAAAGCTTTATTAATTTTTTTTCCTATTGCTAATTGTGATACAGCAAGAGTTTAAAAAAAATAAATTTTCACATGGGTCAATAAACAACAGACTTCAAACTTGTGCATTGGGTGACAAGTTAAAATTACTTGCAGTGCAGCCAACCAACAGATGAAGGTGTAAATAGTTTCAAATTAAATGGTTCATATAGCTGTTCTTGTATTTTTGAAGTGACCTTTCAGTTTTGTACAATAGGTGTCTCACTATTGCCATAGATTGAGGTGCACACTGGGACTGTACCTGTTTTGTACTTGGTTTGCCATTCCCTTTATGAATGTGGTAGAGGAACTGGTAATTTTAAGGTGACATTTCTTCCCTGCTCCTCCTCCTCCCTTTCAGGATGTTCAGGTTATTTTTGTGCTACGAGTGCTGGCTGGCGGAAGTTTTAAATGGCATCAATCTTTTCAGTCCCTCAAAGTTGTGTGGGAAGAAAAAATAACAAAAACCTCCAAAAGTTGTGTTGTGTTCTTATTGTGTCAATGTAGAGGTTACTTTTTTTGTCCATCTTTCAGGTGTTGGGCAGCAAGGGAGAAGATATGTAGGTTTTTCTTCTGAAATGAAATGTGAGGTGGCAATATGTGTGTGAAACTTGTACATCTGCTTCTGGAAAGGACTTTCCCTCTCTCCTCACCAGTGGCTATACACAGCTTGGTGTGAGAATTTGTTGCCTAGCTTGGTGTGGAGCTGGGGTGAGATCTGTTGTTGGTGCACTGGCTGAGGTCTTGTGTGCTTGGAACATTCTGCAAGTGGCACTCATTGCTATGCAACTCATAAACTTAAACTTGAATCTACAAGTGTGAGGGACTAACGGCATGATATAGTTTGAAGCACATTGAATAGTGTATTAGCTGCCAATTTAGTGGTTCAGGTTTTTCTGCATTAAAATTTCCCAGTGTTTTAAATATTGAATGAACATCCCTTTTTATGTTCTACTTTTAGGACCCAATCTTTACGTTTCAGGTTGCTGTGTGAGATTACTTTGATATTTCAGAGCAATATATCACAACTTTAGGTTGATTGTTTTGTAGCAGTATCGACAGCTGAAATAATAGTTTAAGGAAATCTTTGCAGGCTTCATGGAAATATTTCTTCTTCCCTGTTACAGTGAAGCAGCTCCTGACTCTTTGCTTTATTGGAAATGAAAGCTTAAACGGGATTGTGTGTGGTTTGGGTTTTCATTCTCCCTCTCTTGCCTATTTATATGATCACATGCTGAAATTGTCTCTTGTTTGAGAGGGAGTGAAAAGAGCTGAGAAATGCTGCACAACTGAGACCTGCTCATCTTTTCTGGAGAAAGCATGCCTGTGGCTTGCTCTTGTTGTCACCTTCATGTCGGGGGTGACACCTCCGTGTAACGAGAAGTTTGGGCAAGACAGCTTTATGCTGGAAGCTCCTGCTGCACCCTGAACAAAACCTGTCGAGAAGAGCATTTCAAGCTATAAAACAATCACTGCAGGCCTATGTGAGTGGTGTTAGGGAAAAGAGCGTATTTTAAAAGGAACTGAAGGAGGAAAATGAAAGCTTTTGTTTTTATTGCTAGATGGGAACATCTCTAAAACTTATTTTGTTGCAAGATTTTACTGGCCTGTATAAGTTTAACAAACTTCTGTTCTGTTATAAAAAGTCCTTAAAATGTGAAGAGTTTTTCTGTGAGAGGTCAATACGGAGCAATTAAAACACTACATAAAACTGTGTGTTTAAACATGAGACACTTATTTTAGCTGCTTTTGTGACCCAAAATGTAGTTGAGACCTTCCAAGCTAGGCTGTTCTGTGTTGTCCTTTCTCCCTTCGTCAAATCTTCCCAGTCTAGTCAGACTGAGCAAACCAGCATGCTTTACCTAAGCCCAGCTGAAACTGTGTTAATCTACACATTCTTGTAAATCCCAAGGGTTTTGTGGCATTTCTGGCATTTATTTGTTCTCTCACTTTGGGGGAAGGGAGGAGACAAAGGATTTGGCTGTGAAGGCAGCCAGCCCACTGTCAGGCTTTGCAGTAGCACTTCAAAGTGAATGTTTTTTTTACTAGATAAGAGAAAACTGATGTAAATTTGGGGTGAAAATACAATGAATTTACTGATTCTTACCCCTTTCTCCCAATCAGTGATGGAGAATGTTAGCCATAGAAATGTTAGAGAATATTCTATTGTTAGGCTAATGAAAAGCTTTATTCAAATTTATATTCTCTAACTTGAATGGATATAGAATCTTGAAGTACCTTCTTGGTGAACGAAAAAAAAAAACCTCCTCAAGTGTGTGAGGGAAAGCCAGTGCAAATACATGGGATTATCACACCCATTTATAATAGAGAGAGATAGATATTGAAGGCCTTAAAGCTGAAATAGAGATAGTCTCCAAGAAAAGTGGAGACTTCATGAAATGTAACAGCTGTCAAATGTGTAACAAGTATTTCTGTAGCAGCTCTTTGGACTCAAAATGGTTTTGACCTGACATTCCCGCCTGTGATCCATTGGGTTTCTTTATTTGGTTTTGTCCCTTTTAATATGATAGATGCTTAAATGTGAACACTGCTACGTATAGTCTATCTTGCAATGATATTTTCTGTCTGTGGTTTTTTTTTTAACTATTTTCTTTAATTTATCTGCAGGAGCCGGAAGCTTCAGATCAGAAATATCCCACCTCACTTGCAGTGGGAGGTAGGAAGTTACTTTAAAAATTTATATCCGTGCTTAAAACTGTGTTTCTGTTTCTCTCCTTTTTCCACAAGACTCTTTCCCTTCCCCCACCTTTCACTTGCTTTGCACACACCACCCATTCTGTTCTGGGGAAAAATCCTTTGGAAGAGGGAACAATAGAGCCTTCTAAGCAATTCAGATAACTGCTTTCATTTCTGCTCTCTGAGTTAACCATAAAAAATGTTGAAATGGATTCTTTGGTGAATGATGACTTCCTGATGCAGTCACTCTCTTTGACTGAAAGCTTGTCAGTTTTGGACCTTGCTGGTGTCTGGTGTACAAGTTCATATTTAAATACTTGGCCAAAACCTTGACGAAAGCAGAAATTTAATACTGATAATTTTTCTTCGTTTTGTTGGTGTTTTTTTTTTTCTTCTTCCCACTTGCTACTCTGTAGTGGTGGCATTATGGCAAATTGTTTGCTCATGCAGTTACAGTTATTGGCTTTCATCAAAATATTGTATACTTGCTGTTTACACTCAACAAATAGTGTTACAGTTTTTGCAGTAGATGGGTTACTGTGAGAATGGTTCTGTTTTCTTTCAATTTTTTTGCCTTGTATGTGCTTAAAATGTTTTCATATTTTACTAGTGGTAAGTTATCCTTTTGCCTGAGGGAGATTGGAGGGTGGAGGGTTTGAGGATAAAGCTCTAGTAGTGTGGTTCCCTGAGCAGGTTTGGTCTGCCTTCTTCATCTGATGTTCCATCTGCAGCTACTTCTTTGTTTGCACTGCCTGATTGCTTCCTCGCTTTGCTCTGTCCAACCTAGGCTGTCAACCACTCGGTTTCTGTAAGATATCAGTACACACCACCTCTCATTGCTTCAGTCTGTTCTTCTGGTGTGTACTGTCTGCATAAGCATTTCCTCTGCACTTCATGAACCTTGTGCTCCCCTCAGTTGAACCATATGCACCTGATACCTTTTATTTCAAATTCATAACTACCTTTTTTGTCAAGTTTTTGGGAAGCGTAGTGATAGAAATGGTTGAGGGGGACTGATTTGAGGATTAACATTTTTTTTTTTTTTTGGTACAAATTTCCTCTGAGGATTTTATGTAGGAACAATGAGTATCAGAGCAGAGGCACATGATTCAGAGACTGTGAATAAACATGGATGTAAGCACTGTTGAGCAGAATATATCAAAATGCTTCTACCTGCTCATCCGTCCTTACACATATGTAGTTATTATTGCCTGTATGTTACAGGTATCTATCCTGTTTCCCATCTGTTTCCTGATTTTTAAATTATTTCCCTCCTCTTCTCCATTGCTGTAGTTTCTGTGGGGTCATCTGGTCTCAGAGAAGTGTTCCCTCTGTCCCACCTTTCTAAAACATTCTGTCTTCCTGAAGTTCCAAGAAAATAGTTGAAATTGTTCCTATTAACATAACCTTAACCTTGCCTAGATGTCCTGAAGTTGCTTGTACAGACCTGGCCCTTTGTCAGGCCACAGAATTAGAGAGATGAGGCCTGACAAATAACTTCTACAATACTTTTGCATTCTCTTACAACATCAGGGCTGCTTGCCAAGTATGGTTTGTCCACAAACTTCCTAAATTTTTTCTTTGTGAGTGTTGGTGGTCTGTCACTTCTGCACTAAGCAACTAAGTTTTGCATGCTCTTGAAAGAATGCTGATGACAAAATATGGCAACTGGTAATTAAGTTCATCAGGGAATTGTCTTATGTCAAGCTTACCTTGAGCTCTGGTGGTTTGGGTTTTTTTGGTGCTAAAAGACCTTACAAAAACTTCCTTTGAGCTCTGTAAGAAAGTTTTGGATGATTCCTCCTTAAAACAAGTCTTTCTTGCAACCAGTTGCTTGGTAGGGAGAGTGAAAGTTTATATATAGAGAAAGGAATTTGTATTGAAGCCATGTTCTTGCATAATGTTTTCTGAGGTGATGGTATGTGTGTGTGTGGCAGCTGGAGCAATTTTACTTAAGTTGTTTCTTATAGTCCCTCTGTGCCAATCTGCTTGCCTTATCGCTCCTTTGTTAATTGCTTAAATCAAGAACAACTTCTTCTAATGGGTGTGAAATCCTTAAAACCAAACCAAAACCAATTGGTGAAAGAGGTCTCTAGGCTAGTTCAGTCTGTAAGCCCTCAAGTATGTTTGATACTGAAACACAAAGTACACCTGGTACCCTGCAACACCTTTCTTTTTACAGTGACATAGGGATATGAGAAAAGTATGGAAGAAAGATTAATGTTCCTGTGAATTTTTTTTCCTAGTATAACCATTATTGGAAAGGTTACCTTGTTATTATTTTCAAAAGTATTTTCTTAAGACAATTATTTCAACAGAGCTTGTTCTTTCTATAAAGAAAATTTTACTTAGGAAGCCTACAGGTGTGCCCCAGCAGTCAGTGCATGCCTCTGCTTTGGTGCTTTGCAGCTGTTTTTCTTGTCAGTGTGTCACACGCTGGTACCTGTAAGTCCTGGGCCACATGGGACTGGGATGCAGAGAGGATCTCTGCACACCCACACCTAACAGAGATGGTTCTTGGCTTATAACAAATCACCCACAAAATCCCTTATAATAAGGGGGGCATCTATGGTGTTCTCAAACGCAGCTCATCGTGTTTGGAGACGAGCATGTCTGGAAGAGTGGTAGGGATGCTGGTTCCACAGGAACATAGCTGAACTATTTGTAGTGTGAAGTGTAACAGAGTTTGGTAGTAGCTCCCACTCCTGAGCACCCCAGAGAATAGTATTGTCTCCTGGTTTTCAAAGTCAGAAAAACATTTGGAAAATAAACTTAAGAGTTGAAGCTTAATCTGAATTCAGAATGTGTTGTGATACATCACCTGAGGAAGGTGCCCCACCACCAACAGAGGTGCTTTGTTCTCCATGCAGATGGGAGATGGCCCTTCAGATTCATGAAATGCTGGAGTAAATGAGTTTCCTCTGAAAACCTTGAATCTGATTTGCTGGTGTACCCTCTTATCTTTGTAAGAGGCACATGCGCCTATTTAGTAAAATCTAGTACCTTTAGCAGTGTGGAAGACAGCAAACATTGAGCTTCAGTGTTAAGGAAACCTTTAGTGAAGGGAAAGCTTCTCTCTCTGCCTTTTTGGAGAGATATGTTCCAACTGTTTTTATTCTTCATATAGGTTGAAGTTACTGAACAAAATACTAACTCTTACAACCAGTCGTAGCAACAGAGGGTGCTGGCCTCTTCTCTAAAGTAACAAGTGATAGGACAAGAGGAAATGGCCTCAAGTTGCGCCAGGGGAGGTTTAGGCTGGATATTAGGAAAAATCTCTTCACTAGAAGAGTGATCAGGCATTGAAACAGGCTGCCCAGGGACGTGGTAGATAGATAGTATGATGGTAAAGCAGTAGATGTGGTCTATCTTGATTTCAGTAAAGCATTTGACACTGTCTCCCACAGTATCCTTGCGGCTAAACTGAGGAAGTGCGATCTGGATGATCGGGTAGTGAGATGGATTGTGAACTGGCTGGAGAAAAGAAGCCAGAGAGTTGTGGTGAATGGATGGAGTCTAT